>VYZT01034636.1:209-75609 GCA_013400735.1 Pomatostomus ruficeps | reverse complement strand
GCCCCCGGGGCGGAGGGAGCGGGGCCGGGCGGGCGCGTGCCCGGCTGAGCGCGCTCCCGAGCCCCGCGCCCGCGCGTCACGGCCTCGGCTCGGTCCGCGGTGTGCAGAAAGCACTGAGTGCAGAACGCAGACCTAAAAATAATGTTTTATGCATATCGCAATGCCATACATAGCTCCCATATTCGA
This sequence comes from Pomatostomus ruficeps, assembly GCA_013400735.1. Classification (NCBI taxonomy): domain Eukaryota; kingdom Metazoa; phylum Chordata; class Aves; order Passeriformes; family Timaliidae; genus Pomatostomus; species Pomatostomus ruficeps. The sequence continues at coordinate 75,423 of VYZT01034636.1, read as the reverse complement.
GTTATTGGTACAAATGATATAAATATTTACGCACGCATGTTTTCCTAGGCTTATAAATGTTTTAAGTATTTATGTGTTGCAATATTGTATGATATAACAGTATATAATAGTGTAATATGTAATACATGTATTGCTAAGTTGTCTTTGTAGAAACACGTGCAACTGAAATCCTTCCCTGCAAAGTGGGTTAAGCCAGGCAGATCTATGTCACTGAAAATACCGTCATCCTTTTAATGAGGATCACTCGGCAGCTCTGAAGGGCAGTTGGGTTTGATCTGCAAGTGGATGAAGGGAGAAAGAAGCGCTGGGCAAGGCAGACAGAAGATTTGTCCTGTCTCTTTTAAAAGCCTTCAATTTAGAACCTTGTGAAAACATATAGAATAAATATAATGTTACATATTGGTTCTATATAGAGAACACTATATTAAAATATTATATATGGAATGTTTTCTAAATGTATGCTTTACATATATGTATTTTATACTTGTGTAATGTTTCATGTATATATAACATTTTATGTATCTACATTTTATATATTCATGTAGGCTTATATGCATTGTGGTTTTGCATCCAATGCTATTTATTTTCCTATTTTATAGATAAATATGTATGACTGAAAGCTATATAAATACAAGACAGTATAATATATTAAATATACATGCTGTTTACACATAGTTTATTTGGTGCATGCACCTGCACTTTTTAGTAAAACTGTTATTTGCTGAATATTTAAAACACAGGGTTTTTTGAATCCAAGTCCAGGCTGAGGGAGTACTTTCCCAGCCAAGGATGTGCTTTGGCACATTTTGTAAATATAGGGCATTTTGTATTAGGATTATGACATATTTGTCATACATATGATATATGTATCTCAATACATGTATTTTGGTTTTGCCAAGTCAGTGTTACCCGGGGACACTGTGCGTAGGGCGTTCTCGGGTGTCTGGGAGCAGCTCCAGTCCCGCGGGAAGGGGTGGGTGGCTGTCAGGACGGGCAGCCACCGGCATCGCCTGGCCTGTGCTTGAGGCTGAGGGCTGAAGAGACGTGGCGAGCTGGGCCAGGGGGATAAACTGTCCTAATCCCGTCATGTTGCGGCCATTCCGTCTGTGCTGCTGCCGCCATGGGGCTTTCAGCAACATCTGCTGCTCGCAAGTGACAGTGTTATGTATTTACTCTCAAAAAAACAAAAAAAAAAGTAATAAAAACAAGCCCTGGAGGTGTGGGGAGAGCTGCAGATGCAGATAGAGTGCTGCTGGAGGTGAAAGCAGTGAATGGGAGCTCTGCAGGCAGGAGAGCTCCCTGGGGCATCTGCTGATACTGGAAGCTTCACTCTGGGAGTGTTGGCTGCCCCTGGCCACCCCATCTCCAGCTCCTGCTGTGGCTAACCTGTGTGGGTGTTAAAGAGGGTCAGTGGGAGGAAGAGTGAAAACCCAGCAGCTAAAAGCAGCCATGTCTGAAGGGTTCTTGCAGCCCCATGGCACAGAAGGTGCTGGAGAGCAGTGCATGTGGAAGTTAAAATCCAGATATGAGAGCCCTGGGGCTGAGGTCTCTTCCTTCTGTCTTCCTAATTCATCCATACAGAGAAGTAGTCTCACTTTCCCTTTCAGGCAGTGCAAGCTATTTCTTGAATGTCAGGAGATACTGTTTGAGCTGCAAGAGTGCTTTGAGCTACAAAATCATCTTTGGCTTTTTCTTCTGCAATTTAAATGCCCTAAGCATCTTTCCACAGCATCACTGCAGGTGACACCACCCTCCACGTATCAGGAGACTCCAGAGGGGACCAGGTCTGCAGCAGTGGAGCTGCTTGGGGTGAGATCACCTCATGTGTCCCTGAAAGGCTGTGGTCACCTGTCACCACGTCCTGCCCTGCAGAGTGGTTGTGCTAGTTTTGGCTGGGGTAGAGTTAATTTTCTTCACAGTGGTTGGTCTGGGGCTGTGTTCTGGATTTGTGCTGAACACAGGGTTGATAATATAGAGATGATTTTGTTATTGCTGAGCAGGGCTTGCACAGAGCCAAGGCCTTTTCTGCTTGTTGTACATTCACGCTGGCAAGGAAGTTGTGGGTACATGGGAGGCTGGGAGGAGACACAGCCAGGACAGGTGACCCAAACTGACCAAAGGGATATTCCAAACCATATGACATCATGCTCAACAAATAAAGTGGGGGGAAGAAGGAGGAACGAGGGATGTTTAGAGTGATGGTGTTTGTTTTCCCAAGTAACTGTTTTGCATGATGGAAACGTATTCCTGCTCTCCTGAAGGTGGCTGAACACCTGGCTGCCTATTGGAAACAGTGAATTAATTCTTTGTCTTACTTTGCTTGTGTGAATGGCTTTTGTTTCCCTTATTAAATTGTCTCTATCTCAACCCACAAGTTTTTTGGCTTTTACTCTTCCAATCCTCTCTCTGATTCTGCTGGTGGGGGAGTGACCAAGAAACTGCTTAGGTCTTGGTTGCTGGCTGCGGTGAAACCATGACAGTGGGTTCAGCCAGGCAGATCCATGTCACTGAAAATACCATCACATGTCACTGTCGCTGAAAATACACATCATTAAAAATGTGGATCATTTGGCAGCTCTGAAACACAGTTGGGTCTGGTCTGCAGAAGGGGATGAAGAGAGAAATGAGTGCTAGAGAAAGCAGATGCAGGGTTTCATTTGTCCTGTCTCTTTTAAAAGCCATTGTGATCTGTCATGATAACCCACAAACACCATCAGCCCTTGTGAGCAGCCAGGGAGCTGCCAGTGGGCTGCAACAGGCAGTCAACCGCTGACTGAAAGCACCATGTCAGACCATGAGCCAGTGAGAGCTGTGGGTTCAGCAGAGCAGGTGGTGTGTTAAAATCTTTGGAGATTTTAACAAGCTGTGGCAGGAGAGCTGCCCTGTAGCACAGCTTGGATCAATGGTAAAAATTTTTATGTCTGAGAAAAACCCAACAAAAACCCCTGAAGTGAAGCTCACTGTGCAGATATGCAGGTGCAGAGCCAGGATGGACCCACTGCAAGTACTGACATTACAGAAATGGTAGCACAGAGAGACACTGGAGATACTACTCCAGAACACAGGCGCTTTTCCCACAGGCCAAAGTAGATCCTCTCATGGCTGAACTTCTCTGCTCCTCCTCCTCCTTGCTGGGCACAGTATCAATGGTCTGCAAGGAGCAGATCATGGAGGGTTGGCTCTCTTGAGGGCCTCTCCAACAGTTGCTTCCACACTAGTGTGTTGCAGGGCAGCAGCTTCCTTTATTTTCTTCAGCCTTTACTTAGCAGGTACCACAGGTGCTCAAACTCTGCCCTCAGTCCTCTGCAGACCATTGGTATGCAGGAGTTAATGAGCAGGGACACACCCATGTGCATGCCTGGGAAGGTGCAGGGATTTGTAAAGGAACTGGTGGAGGCATCAGCATCAGTTTTGTCCAAAGCTTGTACACCTGTAACCAATCATGGCTTGTGTTTACAGACCTAGGGATCAGCAGCGGAGGGACTAAAAGTGGCATGTTTAGTTGTGAAAGGAGAACGTCCCCACCCTCATGTTTAGTTATGCCCGTTGTGCATGTGTGTGTGCAGAGATCAAGGGTCACCCAGACATCAAAGCAACCCCTTACGTGCTTTCCTGGAGTCCAGCACACAACCCTCCTCCCCCACCTTGAACCCCTTCAAGGCTGGGCTCCTCATGAATGTTTTATCTCTGGGCACATGGAATGGCTCAGGATGGCTCTGCCACTGCCCAGTGCTGGTTGGAGCCAGGGGGAATTCACCACACCACAGTTTCAAAGCAACCTCCAAAACCCTGTTATTTTTTGAACAAGCTGGTACAGGGTGACATTGCAAAGTGGCCACAGGTTGCAGCTGGGAGCGGACATAGTCCTGATGCTGCCACTCTGCATGGAGAGGTGGTGAGGACCTTATTCCAGCAGTATCTCAACTTCAACTTTTGTAGACTCATGGTCAGCACGTACAGACACCACAGGTCAAAGCTAACTGGAAACCAGATCTGATTGTGAAAAAGAGCACTGAGGCTGGGGTTGAAGGATGCTGCACTGGGCAGTGCAGAACAAAACCTGGCAGCTTTGGTTTGCAGAAGGGCCCTGGGTGATATTGTGATCCATGTGGGTTCCCACAGGTAAGTGGACATAGGGAGAATTATTGATGTGGTCATTGCATTATCAATGTATGCATTAAAAGATGCATTTTCCATATGAAAATAAAGACAGAAACACTCTTTCAGAGCAAACGCTGAGCAGCAAACCCTCATTTTCCATATCTTACAGGATCCTGCCCATGCAGGATTCAGGCCATCCCAGATGTGCTCCCACCATCTGATGCAGAGAGATAAGGAACCCATGTTTGGCTGTGCCAGCCTGGGCTCTCAAACCTCAGAAACAAATACATTCCTCTTATCTAAAAAATGACCCAGCTGACAGATACTTCCTTAGAAAGACAGATCTGGTAGCCTCCATGCCCCTGACATTCCTGGCTAGGCATGCTGGCAGCTGAGTTAGTGTGCTGTGGCTCACACTGCTCTAGGAGGTTTTGCCATCTGGGAAAGCCATGCAGTGGTGACGAACAGCATCTAACTGCGAGGATAGTGAGTCATGGTATGGTCCAAGCTTTATTTTACTACACCTCTGTTCCCTGAAAGTAGCAACTCACTGACTGAGAGCAAATGCCAGAAATAAGCTTGGCACACTGGCCTGTGTGATCCAAGGAAGCTTTAGGGGAGCTGGTTTTATCCTGGGACTTTCTGGATGCTCGGACATGTCCTGTGGAGCCTTATCTTTCAAAAAATTCAGTAACTCTACCCTGAATCAGGCCTTCCTTTGTCCTTGGGCATGGGAGGGGACCCACATGCCCCTGCCCAGTAGCCTCTTGGAGACTATCTGGTAGATCTGGGTCCCTTGAGGCACCCAACAGTGAATCCTTTTAGGATCCTTCCCGGAGAGGGATGTCACATAGATACCAATGGCAAAAATGCCTCTCACCACGGAATCCTGATCTGAGCATTACCCAAGCCTGGGCTGAGCACAGGTCTAACAGCAACAGCGGCACCCGGCGATGTCTGCTGTTCTTCTCATCTTCAAAGTATTAGCTGATGGGAATTAATCCTCATACCAGGCAGACAAGTCTCATGACTCTCGCTCCACAGAGAGGCAGGGTAAATGATGTGATGAAGGGTGAATCAGGTCACAGCTGCGATGAAATCACAGCAGTTCCTGCCTGCCTGTCCCGTGACCATTAGACCTTATGTACTCATCAAGGAGGTAGCTGGCATGCAAGGATGTGCAGAAGCCAGCCTCTCCTCTCCAGGCAAGTTGCGCAGCCCACAGGGAGGTGCTGGGCCATGACTCACCTTTGAAAGCAGGTTCCAGTGCTAGATGAGGTCGAGGAGTCTCTGGGTGCATCCTCCAGTGGCTCAGTCCCAGGACCTGGCAGTACAAGTGTGCCCAGTAAAGGATGCTGAAAGGCTGAGGAAGGCAGCTCTGGGCAAGATCAGAATGCCAAACTTTTTCTTTGTTGCCTTTGACAAGTCTGAGCTTAAAATTTTAACCCTTTGGGTTGAATCTTGGCTGCTGATGCTGGGGTGGGAGGGCCATTTGTATTAATCACTATTGGGGACTTAAGCCAGGACACTGGCCCCAAGGGCAACCAGCTGCTCATGTACCTTGGGTGAGTTACCTGATCTCAGAGGGGCTAAGCCTGCTCCACACTGAAATGGGAGCAGTGCTGAGCAGCAGCTCCTTAGGAACCAGGGAGTGAGGAATATTTTCCTGGGCAAATACCTGCAAGTGGGTTTGGTGTGAAAATAAAAAGTATTTAGAAGAAGTAAAATGATGCCTCTGTGAACATCACAGGAACGGACCCCTAAACACGAGGTGATGTGCTTAGGACAGACAGTAGAGAGGAGAAAGCCACAATAGTACTGGCAGTTCCCCATGCACAAAAGGCAAACAGTGGGGTGTTGTCTGTGAGCCAACTTCCACATTTGTGGCACACAACGGGCCAGCCCATCCTCCCTCTTCCCTGTGCTGTAGGTAGATCTAAAGGAGGCGGGAGGCTGGCAGCAAATCATTGTCAGCAAACCAACTGAGAAGAGGAGCAGCCCGAGGAACTTGTATCTTGTTAGATTGGAAGTATATCTGGGAATTATTTCTTGCTTATAGTAAACTGTGCACAATGTAGCTGACAACAGGCTTTGGGATATGATTTCATAGAAAATATATATTTTCCATGTGAAAGGGTGTCTCCACCCCCTGTCCACTGCATTAAGCCCAGGATTTAGCAGTCAGGAGCTGTTAGTATTGGACATTCAGTTCCACAGTGCAGACGATATGGTGTACAGAGCTACAGTGGGCAAGAGGCCAGCAGCTTCTGAACTGGCTGTGGCAACAGTCCTGCAGGATGCAGATTTCTCTGTGGGACAGCAACAAACCAAGCCAAGAGCTGGATCAGCACCAGGGCCTCCCCAAGGTCCACAGCAGTGTGTGTGCTGCACTGCCAGTGCTGGGGAAAGCAGAAGACCCTGAAAGGCACTAAGCTTGAGGGTATCACACCTGCAAAGATGAAGTCAGCAGTGGGGTTGACTTGGCCTGGCTTTGTAGTGCAGGTGATGGCTGATCTCCTAGAACAATCAGTGGCCTCCTGTAATTATCCTGGCAACATCAAATAGTGGCCATGCCTTTCGTCTCTTCTCTCCTCTCTGTGGCAGATCATGGCTGTGGCTCTTACAATAAGTCTGAAGTTTGTTCTGGGTGCTGCACTGTTATCTGTGGCTTTTGTGGCCCCTGTGTAACAAGCATTGCTGCCTGGTTGCCCGCAGCCTCAGGGCACCCAATTTGGTGACCAAAATTCTCCATTTTTTCCCCCAAACTTCTTGTACTCTCTGGATGCCTGTTGCAGGAAGGTGGTTAATGTCAAGGACTCCCTTTTGCAACCTTGTTGCATCTTCATTTTTCTGTCTCTTAAAGTGATTCAGAGCCTTCCCTGGGGCAAAGATGGTGCAATCCAAGGGCAAGCCTGCTACAGAGGACAGATGTCCCTGGAAGGGAAGGTAGGAACACAGATGGAGGGAATGGAGTGTGAAATTTCCACCCTTCTGTCCCTCCAGCAGCCTGCAGAAAGCAGCTGTTTCCATCGTGTAAAGAGTCATCCCTGGGCAGGGCAGTTTCTGAAGGTGAGAGGTGGCCCCAGGCGAGGTCTGGGAAGGTGCCAGGGCATTACAGCCCTGCCTATCAGGCATGCTGCCCACTCCAGGCCTCCATTCAACATGATGAGGGAGAAAATCCGAAGGTAACCCCTTGCAGTTGGACCGCACAGCACATCTACCCTCCCCCATGGGCTCTGAAAGGAGCTGTTTCTCTCACTGTGCAAGTGCACGTTTCATGGTCATGCTACAGAAAATGGTGTGGGGGAAGCAGCCTGAACATTGTTCCTGGCTGGCTTTTAAGGTTCCCCTTAGCTGACTGTTGTGTCCCTTACAGGTTGAAAACCCAGACCTACCTGTAAAACCTTCTGTTTTACAGAACAGCTCACTTTTCCATGTGAGAAAGCCCTCTCCTGCACCAGCAGATGCTTTCCATGACAGCCAGAGCTTCAACTGCGCAGTCTCAATGAAGAGCACACAGGAGTTTCTCTGGATGCTCGTTTCCATTTCTGCAGAATGTTCCAGCCTGGGTTGCTCTACATTTTGCTTTTCTCAACACCACCCTGGCAGTGTCAGTGGGATACAGTGAGCATCCCTGCCTGACAGGGGAGTTCTGTATAAAGCTGCTCTGGGGTAGCTGTGTCTCATGGGTGGCCAGTGCCCAGCGCAGCCACGAGACCTTTTTGCAAGGGGCAGCAGGGTGATGTGCTGTGTAAAAACCCCTGTGGAGAGAGGAGCGTGGTTATTAGAGTTCCGATCCTCCACCCTGTTGGTAGGATACACAACTTTTCCTAAACACAGCCTGTCCAGCCGCATTCCTGAAGCACACATTCCTTGCCAGCGTGGCTCACCCAGAGTGTGTCCAGGAATAGCACTGCAGCTTCATGTGGGACCTCCCCCAAATACATCTTTAATTGAATGGGGCCACTTGGCCCATGTGCTTGAACTCAGACCAGGACCAGTATTGTAATCACTAGTCTTCTTGCCATTTTCTACCCAAGGCCATCTATTCTTTATCACTCACATCTATGACTTATAACCACCACCACTCTTTCAGCTTTGTTTTCTGTATCCCTGCCCTCTATTGGGCTACCTCTTGTGCCAGCAGGAGTGCCAGGGACACTGGTGGAGTCACCTTCTTGGGTTAATATAGTTAAGGCTTGTTGTTGTGCAGCTGGAGGTACTAATTTCTGTCTCTAAAGCCACATAGCTGAGATTCAGCTGGCTATTCATAGCCACAAAGAATGCTTTGCTGGAAGGAGAGTTGCTGGCTTTCTGATTTTTATCGTAAGCCTTGTGATAGCTGCCTTTCTCTTGACAGCACCAGTATCTGGAGCATAGTTCTGGGGTGAGAAGCTCAGCTTTCAGTTTAAATCCAGAATGCACATTTGGAGCCCTGACAATTGCAAAGATACAAAGTAACTTCCAAGCATGCTCCCATGACTCAGAAAATGCAAATTACCCCATTTTGGTTAAGAAGACAATCAAGAAGGAATATTATGTTTTTTAAGGCTACATAGTGGTCCTTGACTATTTGGCACTGGCAATCTCAGGGAAAGATGCCAGTGTATCAGGCTTTCTTGTTATAGAGAAGGTTATGCATCATTTTGAGAACTAGGACTGCAGGGATTTAGGTGTTCTGGAACAGGTGACAAACTCTTCCCTTCACTACTAGGCCATGCTTAGAAGGGCGCAGCTGCTCAGTGGGCTACCTCTCATGCCCAGGACCTTTTAGAGGAGCAGGTAGGAGGCATCATACTAGGCTAGCTCCTATCCCTTGCTCTGCCTATCACTGGCCACAGGCAACCTTAATGCCAGGACTCTCAGTCTGAATACATACAAGTAACATATTTTTATAATACTTTTCTTTTTTTATGAACAATTGCATGAAAACTGAACGTCTTATCAGACCTCCTGCTGAAGGCTCACTGCACATCTGAGCTTTCCCCTTCCAATAGGTATTGAAGACATAAATTACAGGCTTTGGCTTCATCTCTCTCAGAATTTATATTACTCCTGTAGAGGCAAAGACTTTATGGCTCAGCAGCAACAGTTTAAAATACTTATTTTGTGCTTCTCTGTGCTGTGTGCAGACATAACCATAGTGGTCAACCCTTGCTTTCAACTTCCCCTTTGGTGCTTTGTGATGTTTACATGGCATGTAGCGTTCTGCAAGCATCAGACAAACAGAAATAAAAATCAGTGTCGGTTTGCTTTGTAAGAGAAACCCCTGGAGTCAACAGCCATTCACTCCTTGTAACCTTTAACTCTCATGACAAGAAGGGACTTTACAGGAGAGATAAATAGAGTGTCAACTTAGGGTCCCCATGTGTTTTTACATGAAAGCATTAAAAGTCTAAACGCAGCATGAGAATGAAGCAATAAAGCATCTGGACTTTCTTGGCCCAGCATGGAGTTGAGTGTGCCTGATTTTTCCAAGAAGCAAGTGGATTTGCAGAGACAAGTGCCAAGCAGTCACAGCAGCATCACTGTTATTACAAGGATGGATTTTTCAGCACACACTGTGCTGAAATGATTATGGGTGGCTACTGCATTTTTGAGACCTCTTTATTTTTCTGCATGCAATGGGAACCCAACTCCTAGATGATGCTGGAAAAGGGGAGGCAGCCCAGAGATAGCCCAAGAGAGATACTCTGCAAGATGTTTTTCATCAGTCTGGAGCTGGTAGCTGCAAAGAAAGGGCACAGCACTAATACCTGCAACAGGAGGAATGAATTCAGAGTAAGTATTTCTTTGGCTGCAAAATCTTTTCCAAGACTTAGTTGAGAAAGAGGCAGTCTTCTCCCTGTAAAATAGAAGGAAGATCTAAGGAGTACCAGATCTATCTTTATAAATACATATCTAGTGCCTTGTTTTTTTAAATTTGAAGATATCATTAAAACTGGAGGAAATAAAAAACCCTGCTGCTTTGAGAGTCTTCCCATTCAGAAGACAAGTTTTGTCTCTTACTAGAATTATACAGCCCTGTGCTAAGTTGCTCATCTCAACACTTGAGTGATGGGTAGAAGCATTTTTGGGAGAGTATCACAGGTTTCTTTCACAGAAGTTGAGGAACTAGCCGTGATAATACTTCAAGGTCACAAAAAGGCCCCTTTATATTCTGCAGGGGTTCAGATGGTTGGGGTTGATGGAAAAAATTATTAATCCCAGCCATAATAAAATTGTGATACAGGACTGCAGGACTGAATAACTCAGCAAACTTAGCGGGTTCATAATTCACAAGTCCAACCAGGCCACCTACATAGCTGGAATGTCAATTTTGGTTTTTTATTGGCAAGAGCCTCTGAGCTCTGCAGATGCAGTTAGGTGCTCTACCTAGCCATTGTAAATCAATCCTAAAGGGAAAAAAAGTTACCTGTCATTTTTCCTTGGCTCATGGTAAGATATGTGAGCTGCCACATTACAATTAAAGGCCAATTGAGGAGAAAATTTTGTTCCTCTGATCCAAAATGCATCACCTGGCCCAGGAGAGGACTTTTCTTCTGTTTTATGATAGCCAAGATGCAAAATTGCCTGGGTTTAACAAGCCCCTGGGCACAAGGAGAGCTGGAGGAATGCTGTGGCTCCATGCTTCTTGTGTGCACCAGCTGCAGAGTGATGGAATCGGCCTCCCCCTCAGTCTGATTACCTTGGTTCCACTGGAGTCACAAGTCTGCTCTTAGGACAGTTATCCTGACTCAGCTCACAGGTAGGAAATTCTTAAATTTCAGTAATTAACTTCAAGAACAAATTGATCAGATCAGTCTGTCCCAGCCTGTTCTTTAGGTTACAGGTTCCTGGGAGCAGGAGTTGCTTTTTTCAGAGCTATATTCTCTAATGTGATTTCCCACTCATATTGCATCAAAAAAAGGTGAGTCCTCATAAGTTTGCATTTAATTTTAAGGTTCTCCTGCTCTAACTTACCAGGCGTTTCCCCAGGCTAGGTGGGACACAGTATCTGTATCCATTTGAGAGCGCAAAACGGTTCCTCTGCTGCTGCCAAACAGCTAATTTGGCATCTGCAGCTGCTGTTGGCAACTTTCCCACTGATATCAGTGCAGCAGATTTTGATCTTAAATTTGCAGTGTGTGTCTCTAAAGAGTACTCTAGCTTGAAACTCTGTAGTGGTTCAAATGAGGCTTTTTGTTGATGGCTGCAGTCCCATTCCTCCAACCCTGCTGCCTGTAGGCAGAGCTGGTGGTCAAGTGAAAAGATTTCCCAGAAGATATTGTGCTATGTATTGGAGGGTGCTGAGCACTGTGCAGTGTATGCTGACTTTTAAAGTGTGAACACTGTAAGTTCACCAGTTGGAGCACAGGGAAGGGAAATGCTCCTGGATCCAAATTTAGTGATCAGTGATTCCTTTGAAACTCATGTAAGCGCTTATAGCATTCATCTTTTCGTTGAATATCTGACAAAAGAGGCAGCAAAATTAATTTCAGGTAACACAACTGAGGTTAACTTAATGGAGAAAAAGCCTGGAAAACTTCTGGAAGGGGATGTGTTGGTTGCGTGTATCTATGTATCTATATCCATTACGGGAAGGACATTAGCTCTGGTGTGGGAGGGCAATGACAGACACATGGGCCCTGACAGAGGTCTTGTCATGTGTCTGTGGAAAATACATATCATCCAAGGCAGCGTGTGTAGCGTAGGAGAATTAGGAAACCTTGAAGAGGTGACAGCTGATTAAACAGCTGAAGTTTTAGATCTCTCTGAGCTATTTGATATGCAAAGATACATCATAAGACAGCTACCTTAAGCTGCCTGAACCCAGTTATTCCCTCTGTTCCCAGGCACTGCTGCTTACCTTGTACAAAGCTGTTACTGTTTAGTCTGTGCAGAAACAGCCTTTGTCATCATATTGGAGCCTAACTCCTCCAGCTAAATGAGATTATTGTAGCAGCGTAGACAATATACAACCCTGCAAGTCAGAACGTAAATTTATTACTTTTCCCATAAAACTAATTTCACAAAGTCTTTGAAGCAAGCCTCTTTGCTGTCTTTGGAACAGAGCATTTAAGTTGAGGAAAGAAATGGAAGGTAAATCCAACTTAAAATTTTCAGACCCAAGATCAGTCCCAAAGCATTCATGTCATCAGAGCAGGAAGCCACCTTATCTTCTGGTGTGATTTCACTGTAGCTGAAAGCTTAAAGAATGACTGATACTATGAGAACAGTTGATCCCTTTTCACCCTTCCCCAGTGCTTGGGATTTGTGCAAGATTACAGTCAAATGTATTTCTCAAGAAAGTCAGCTGGGGATATCACTCAGCTCTCTTATCTTGATGGACCTTCAAAGCCATTCCCCATCCCAATACCCAGCTTTATCTGGATATAAACAGATATGCTCAGTGCATCTCTGGGCCATCATCCTCACATGGTCACACTGTATGATCATCAGCTGTTTCAGCAGAAGTTGGTGTAAAACCAAAATGGCTGAAAGATTTGTAGGCTGTAGAGAAGGGATAAAACGCAAAGCACAGATGAATGCTATTCCCAGAGAGGAAGAGAATGCATGGGGGGTAGTTTGTGCTCCCTATTGATCCTTCTTTACTGAGGTGTACGGGGCCTGGATGGATCTTCCTGAGAGAGCCTTGGCTAAAGACTTGGGGATTTAGATGATGTCAATTATGCCATGAATTTGTGTGCCATTGCACACTGCTAGGAAAACCACAGCCCCTCTAGAAAGGAGAACCCATTTTCTGTCCCAGTGGGGGCTGAGGTATGGAGAGCAGAGCATTCCTGCACTGATCTGTCTGACTAAGCTGACATAATAGGCTTCACATGAGTCACTCGGAGGCTGACAGTAAGTGCAGTAACAGAGGCTTAGTGGTGAAAGTACAGATCCCCACTGGTACCTCCCAGCTGTGAAGAAGAGCATTGTCTCTTTTTTTGCTCCTCACCACATAGGACTTCATTTTATAATTTAAAAGTATAGCATGATTGGCACCACAGATCAGAACCAACAGATGAAACGAAACTTGATAGCCCCTCCCTGCTTTTTAAAATAATATTCCAAAAATATCCCCCTGTTCCCCAGGCATGGATATTACAAAGGGCAGAAGAGGACATCGTCTCCCAAATTTTCTCTTTCACCCTTCGTATGTGTTGTCTATACAATGTGCCTAAATATTTCTATCATTAACAATAGAAAGGAAAAAGGAAAGGGGGCATTCTCTCAGGAGGCAAAATGTCTGGCTGCAATATTTCCACCAGGAAAAGGCTGAATTCAACTGTATGGCATTTTTCATGAAGTTCCTGCTTTTCAGGGAACCTCTGGGGTTAAAAACATTAAGAAGTTGCTACTATTGTGATGTTACCTCAGTGTGCCCCAGGAAGCAGGATTTTTGTTTCTTTGCTTTTCTATCCTTTTCTATGGGCTGTCCTTCTGAGCCATCAAAAGTCTTCTGTGGTGCACCAGCATCAATGACTCTCATGACATACCATTTTTCTTCCCTGGGAGGACAACTCCAGTGTTTCCTGGGGATTTTGGTCCTAACCAGTGAAATGGCTCATACAGTTTGCTGCATAAAATGCATCAACAACAGGTTCCATAATGTTTAATAGGTATACTAAAAGGTAGCACTGAAATTATGCCTCTTCACATGTAAATCTAATTTTCTGACCAACCATATTCATGGTTTTGATTTACTTTATCCTGTACAGGCTATCAGCAGCAGTCAGTCTGGCAGCAAGCTGTAGGTTCTTTCCCTAGAAAAAGCCACACAGAGATGACATACAGGGCTGGGACGAACTAACCTGATGTAAAGGACATTCAAAACAACAAAGAAATGAGCTTGCACATAAAAATTTTAAGGGATGCAACAGATTCCTGCAGATAAACTGTATCAGTCAGACCATTATTCTGGTTTGCTGGACTAACAGAGTCGGATAAAAACTCAAGTGGCAGATACCAGATTTTTGGCCTAGAATATAGTTCTTGGACTAAATTCCAAGACTAAACTCCAGTTCTGAAGGTAGGAGCTTATCCAGCAACTGGTTGTTCTGTTTTTCTGGAAAGACGCTGCTTTTACCAGTGAACAGAAAGACATCTTTTCTCAGAAACACTGCTGTGAACTTCAGAGGCATTGTGTTATATACAATGTTCATCTCCCTAACATGTTGAACAAAAATACTCTATCCAGAAGAATTAGGTAATTGTCTGTAATTTAGCATATTAAGCAATCTGGGCTTAAAAGCCATCAGATAGTTCATGGGAGGACTTGGCCCCTATTACAGAAAAATATGGTGTATGCTTTAGTGGTGCAGGTAGCACTAGAACTGTCCCCTCTCAAGGAAGATGTAACATTATGACCAGTACAAAATTGGCACGGATCTACTGAGACCAGTGTTTGGAGGGCAGAAGGATCCTGCTGCTTGTCCACTACATGTTCCAGACATTTTTCATTCCCTCCCAGATAAAATGCCCTGCAGATCTAATGGTAGAATTTGGCTCTCAAGCTAGAAAGCTCCAACTGTATCCCAAGTAATATCCTAAAATAGAAAGAAAAATGAGAAACCAGAAATGTTGTTTTCCTCTTTCGAAAGTTTCAGCAGGAAGTTAGCAGTGAGAAACCACTGAAGTGGCTCTCTCCCAGCTACCTCTCCCAATCTGGTCTTTGCCTGCAATACTCAAAAGGTCCCTCAGCCTAAAGTCCAAAGGAACCTTGGTTTCATGCCTGTGTCTCCGGTATCACTGGAAACCTGCTTAAGTGATTGAGTTCAGGATTTGTTCTTTCTGTATGAATCAGTTTTAAGGAAGCTGACAGCTACAAATCCCTGTGTTTTTGTTCTGATGAAAACAGCCTGAAGACCTAAATTTAACAGTTGGTTTCACAATGCTCATTTTTGTCTGTAAGTAAAATCACCCTGGAAAAATAGCTTCTAATAGGCAGAGATATGTTCTCCGGATGCTGGAAAAGCAAATTAAAAAAAAACCAAGCATGACAAATTTATCCTCATTCACAATTTAGATTGCTTTTTACTCTCTGCTTGGGATCTTTGGATAAATCCTGTGAATAAAAATGACGTTAGTTACAGAAGAGATTCATAATTTCTGACCCCATTTCAGAGGAAGATGTAGCACATATCTGTGGTGTTCTGGTCACAGGAAACAATGCTTGCAGATCAAATCTATGTTGTGAATGATTTTTTTCACATGAGGAAACCAGACAGAATATTTTCCAAGCTGAAAAATATTCTTCTTCATGCACCTATTTATTCTGTGAATTTCTTCTTGTAGACAATTTATCCCTATCACTTACCCTCTCGTCACATTACTACACTTTAGCAATATAAAGAGACCACAGAGTGCATGTAAATATAATTTATAGTTGAAGAATGGCATAAATCACCTGCACATTATGAGGCAATGTAGTGCAAATAAGACTGGGGCCTCTACAGTGAAAATCTGCTCCCAAGAGTGACAAATGGCATCTTCTACTCAGCATTTTGTATTTGAAACAACATCTGCTTTCAAATAAACCAGGATGGATTCCAGAGGATGACTTGATCCTGCTCCTCCTAGTGCCTTGTCAGCAGTTCACCAGGTCCTAGCCATGCAAATTCATAGAAGAGAGGAAGATGTTCATATGCCCTTGGAAACATGTTTTTTATTTGGGAACATCCTGAACCTCAGATGCCAGAGGCATTTCTTCAGTCCAGTGATTAGGAAAAAAGGCATTGCACCTATAAACTGAGTGCAGCAGAGACCAGTTACTTGAGAAATTACACACAGGCTTTCATAATACAGTGCCACAGCCCCCCCAAAACAGGAGACGTGGAGAGTGGACCCTCTGTGGCTCAGGGCTTGCCTTTGGCCATGTCCTACTGATCCAGGGGGTGACAAGTCTCACCTCTGCCTATGCAGGTGCACATCTGCATGGACACCTGTGAGGAACTGGTTGGGAAGTGGGTGCCAAGGGCACAGGTATGGTCCAGGCTGCTGACCAGGGCTGAGTTCTGTGTCTCTCCTGTCCTGGGTTTCTTGGGGTGTCTCCCAGGCTGGTAGATGCTCGAGCATGAGTCATCCTTATCTTGCAATTCCTTGGAAGTAGTTGTCCCAAAACCGTCTGCCCACAGATGGGGAGTGACACCACCTGTCCACCACCTCTGTGAGCACCTTCTCTCCTGGAAGAAGAGCTCCTCTTGCATTCCCCAGGAGAGCTGCTGGTGGGAGGGTTGGCACTGGGACACACGGTGACTGGGCAGGCAGCTGGGTGCGGCCGGACGAGCCGCACTCACGGTGGAAGAATGTGAGGTGCCTCCCTGGGCTGTGAGGTGCCTGTGGGCAGGCTCAGCACTGCTGCTGCACAACCAGTGCATTGCTGTGCCTGCATGTGATGGTGAGCAGGCAGTGTGGCACGAGGCTGCTTTCTGGCCACTGGTGTGGCCCGTCGGAGAAGCCCTAGGCTGGGGTCAAGCACGATGTCTCGATGGATGGCCCAGTGGTCAGTAGTCCCACCAGCAGCCTCACCCACAGCTGCTCTGCTCTGACCTGCCCTCTTACACCACATTTCTGCTTTAGTTAAGTGTTTGGTCCTCAAGACATACACAGCAATAAAAACAACTCTTTTTACATTGCTTATTTACCTCAATTGTGCCAGTCCCTTGGACCTTTAGTTCAGAGCAGGCTGGAGCTTGTCTAGTCTGCCTCATGGCTGCCTTGAGTGTCAGTCTCCCAATCCTGCCTGGTCTCAATCCTGGCCCTGTTCTTTGGGTTTCACTCTGTTTGCCCTGTTCACACTTAGCTAAAAGGAGAAGGTCTTTCTCTGTTGGGTCTTGGCTCTTTCCTTGGGGGACAAATTCTTCCCATTCTGATGGACTTAGTGTCTGCCTTGGAGAACCCATAGGCTCAGGTTGGAGCTCCAGCCACCGGCAGCCCCAGTCTGCCATGGATTTATAGGGCCAGGGTGTCTGGAGTCACTCAACAGTGGACCTGTTGTTTTGGGTATTTCTCAGCCCATGTTGCCTACTCCTTGTGCTTTTCCTTGTTTGATTCCTCTGAACAATCTAAAGTGAAGCTGTTCGGGAAAATTTTAAAATATAATATTCCATGAGGGACCCCTTACAGTACAAGAACTGGTTTTGATGACAAAGCCCAGCTCATTGGCAGAATTGATCAGTTCAGCATCAGTTTAGCATCAGTGAGTACTTGTTGATATGCAGATGCAGAGGATTTGGCCTCAGTGCCTGGTCTATATTATTTTACAGCAGATAATGAATGCAGCATGTCATGCTTGCTTTTCTTACCTTTCTCTGAAATTGCAGTTTTACTGACCTGAAAATATTTTCCCACTATTAAACTTTCAGTCAGGACATAAGTCCTTTTTAAGATGCTGAACACTACAGGGTGCCTTCTCCTTGTGTGGGAACAGCTCTGCTGTACCAAGAGGAGGTGTGATCTTGACTTATGGGATAGAGATTCCTTATGGCACTGACTCATACACTGTAAATTTGTGCTCATTTTCACATCTTCCTCCTGATCCTGTTTTAGGCTGTGTTTCCATTACTCCTCCACCCTGGGGGAGGAATCCTCAGCCAACACAGCTCTAACCCGGAAACCACAGGGGATGAAAAGACCTTTCATAGCAATAATGATGCCATGTTCCTCTCCTCTGCAGCTGCATTTTGAAAACAAAAGATCAGGAGGCAAAGTCACCACCCACAAGCAGAATTTGCAGCTCCTCAGCCATCGGGGACTGGTGCAAACAGGCCTGATGCAGACGCCAGAGAACATACTTCCTATTGACACCAGGGAACAACAAGAACTGAAAGTATAACCTAATCTAGGGTGAGAACAATGTCTACTTTTGCATATTTAGCACGAATAGCCTTGGGCCATGAGCTGAGACTTAGCTTTGCCCACACCATAATATATCTTTGCATTTTTGAAATCAGCTGTTTGGGTCAATCTATTGTAAAGACTATGTAATGTCTGCAAAATAAGGTGGTGGATGCACTTCCAGTTTGATGCCCCTCAGTAGATACCCATGCCTGCAGCAGATACCCATGCCTGCAGCAGATGCCCATGCCTGTGCACATTCCAGCTCCAGTGTTCATGGAAGATTTCACATAAAACAGATAGACAGACACTTGGAAGTACCTCCAGCAGTTTGGTGAATCTGTAGTTCAACACAAAGTGTAGAAGAATAGGTTGAAGGCTGAGACTATGACTTCTTACTACAGCATATTGCTAGGCCAGGTTTAGCTGTGTGCTGTGGGCTGAAGTGCTCCTTGGGACTTGTCTTTCCAGCACAGATAGCACTTTTGAACTGGCAAAGGGTCGGTGATTGACATCAGACAGAAGGCCTGATTTCATCAAGGCTTTGGCATGCCACTTGCTGGAAAATGTATTCCAATAAGTACCACCCAGAATTATTAAATGTGGCACTGAAAGGTGAATACAGTCCCTGCCAAAGAGCTGCCACCCCAGACTAGTTTGGTCTCTACTCGTACAGGCAGCCTGATGTTAGTCATCAATGGGAAAAGGTCAGTGGGACTAGGGAGGGTCTGGCTGCACCTTTTGAAAGCCTCAGGCACATGGCAGCAGTGTAATCTTGTAAGCTTAATATGTTAAAATACAGCTCTTCCTTCTCTTGGACAAGCTTAGGAATACGAATTGGAGGTAAATGATGACTGCAGTATTTCATGTTTACTTTATCTGCTGGTGCTCACATGAGGGGTAGGATGGTGGAGAACCCAGCTCAGTGTCCATATGAGACACTGAAATGCCCATGGGAAGTCTTTCTGAGCTTCCCCAGAGACTATGCTTCAAACCTTGCTAATTGTTTTCTTCTTGACTGCTCTGAGTTCACTCTCATCTGGGCTTGATAATCTCCTGATCACAGTTCTCTGCTTTGATTTCTGTCACCATCTCTGTGTGACCTGTCCTCTGCTGGGCAGAAACTTGCAGGGTCACATGAGGTGATTGACATCAGACAGAAGGGTCACATGAGGTGACCCTGCTGGGCTGTAAGTGGGAATAGGTTATTTCTTCTGAGTTGAGTGGGCCCCTAAAATACAAACCCCATTTCAAATAGCATTTAATACAGCAGAGTGCGTTTGTCTTCTCCAACATGTGAAGTAGAGACCAGCTATTTTCTGCTCAGCATGGAAAGGAAACAGGAGAACTGAGACTGCAACACCCACGTCTGTGAAGGTATTTAAGCACTCGCTGAGATCTATGCATCATGGCCAAGCTGTTTGTTGATAATCAGACACAGTCTGGGCAGCAGGTGCCTAAATCCCATTTTTCCAAAGTCCTAAGGTACAGTTTTTATCACAGGGTCGGGTTTCTCCAAAGCTCCTTGCAGAACCAATTATAGGAAAGGGCTGATGCTACATGTGCCGGTTCCTCTGTTTATTTTCCATGGTGCCCCATCCCTGCAGACACTTTTCCACCCCATGTTGTGCAGGCGTCTCGGCAGAGGTTGCTCTCAGCACCCAGCACTACTCGTTCCTTGTGGATGCCACAGAGGAGCCACCTGTTACTCTAAATCTGGCAGTTTCCTCATCTTCCCTGCATCCCCATTTCAGCTTCTGTAACTACATCTGTGTGACCTGTTTTCTCCAGCTATGAAGAAACTTGGGCAGTCACATGGGGATATGTGGGGTCACTCATACTCCCCTGACCCTGTAAATGTAGAAGGGTTAGTTTATTTCCAGAAAGTATGGTTTACATATGGTTTTCCTTTCATTATTTTAGATGTCAACTAGAAGGGCTCTGCTTGTTCCCTTCAGTAACAGCAAGTAAATAGCCGACCTGTTTAGAAAAACTTAACACTAGAGACCTGGAGAAATCTTTGGATGTAAGATGCATGCTGAACTGTGTGTGACCCTCTGTAGAGAAACATTAGCTTAATATATTAGTAAATGTTTTTTAGTGAAGATAAAAGAATATTAGAGAAAATATACAAGGCCTGAGGTCCAAGTTCCCTGTGCAGTCCATTTCCCATTGAAATCAAATGGCCAAAATGAAGAGGTCAGCAAAAGTTTGCTTGAATTCTGA
The DNA here is from genome assembly GCA_013400735.1 of Pomatostomus ruficeps. NCBI lineage: Eukaryota > Metazoa > Chordata > Aves > Passeriformes > Timaliidae > Pomatostomus > Pomatostomus ruficeps. Next base: position 55,272 of record VYZT01034636.1, on the reverse strand, counting down.
CTGAGGAAAACAAGGAAAGCTCTTTGCTCACTCCAGGCAGTGCCGTTATCAAGAGGATCTGCTCACAAAGACCAAGGCTAGAGTTTTCAAAGGCAGTTGATTGATTTGCTAGCCTCACTTGAAGCATACTGAGTGGAGCTGCATTTGGGAAGATGAGAGAAACAGGGAGATCCAGGGAGTCCTGGGAGACTTAACCAATGCCACAATGCTGCTTTGAAGCATTTTACCCATCTACTGTCAGATCAAGCTCCAGGGCATAAAGTAGGAATTCTGACTTGTACAAGTGCTGACAAAGTTTATGCTGTTGAGTCTTCCGGGTTGCCAGCTTGGGCATCTTCACACCGTGTCCCCTTTTGTACTCAGACACACATACAGAGGCCAAAGAATGAATGTGTCTCATGTTAACTGTAAGATTTCAGGATGAGTTGAGCTTACCAAGACAGGTGGTGAGTGCAGGCACCCAAGGAGTCATACTTGGAAGACAAGATTGAAGGGCTCCTGCAGTTCACAAATGCTACTTGGGAACAGGATAGTCAAGTACTGCCAGTTCCTAGGATCAGCTTAAAGTTAATAGAGTGATGGCAGGTGCCCAAACATCTTTGCAATCCCACACTTGCAGCAATGTTTTCATCACAGACCAGACAAAATAAAATGGTTTTTAAAAACAACATACCCTGCAGGTCTCTGTCCTTGCCACTGAATATATGAAATTTAAACTAAAAAAAAAAAAATCTTAACAAAAAAAAAGGAATGGATTCATATAAAGAAAGTAATTGGAGAAGCTTGAAAGTAGCAAGAATGTGTGAGACTTCGATGCATTTTTATCCTTTTAAAATAAAACAGATGCTGAGGGGATGTTACAAGAAGGTGTCTCAGAAAGGCTGGTGTAAAAACATTGAAAGAACAGAGAAACTTGCTTCTTCCAGGAAGACAAGCAAAGACCTGGTTCTACAGACCTGGGGTGTAGAAATACTTGTTATGAAAATGCTACATTTTGGCATGATCTGAATTTGCAGACTTGTTAATTAATTGAGTGCATAGAGTGCTCCATACATCCATACATCATTGTCCTGAATTTGGAAAAAAGCTTCAGATGACCTCAAAGGGATGATTTCAAATCTTCAAGCTTCCTTGGGAGATTGCCTCCAAACAAGAGAGCTTTTTCTTAAGTGAAAGCATCACTAGTCCATGGCCCCAATCCACCTGCAAATCCTGCCAGTGTTTGTGTCCTATTCATAAGGTCCTGTTTTCCCCATGGGTCTATAAGTCCACAGTCAATATATCCTTGATTTCTATGGAAAGCAGTGTTAAAACCCCTACATTTTAGGAAAAGGAGATGAGGGCTAATTTCAGCACTTCAGCCCTATTATCTTTCCTTTTTTTCTTTTTTTGTGGTGGGGGGGGTTAGCCTCAGTCAAAATTAGTCCCATAATTTTTCATAAGTCTTTGTGCTTATCCAGATGATTAACCATTCTTTTAAGATCATAATTAGATTAATATAAGAGCACTGTTTCTATAGGTGTGGTTACTTCCTAAAGATCAAGTAGCTGCAGTAGGATTGTACAAAAACAATCTTTGGCAATTCACAAAAGGCATCGTTGTTTTAGGCTTTAGCAGATTCATTGGAAATGCCCTTAGGGGTTGGTATCATTGTTATTTTAGTGATGTGGCATTGGAGATACGGAAGAAACCGTTTTGCCCACAATCACTCAGCAAGTCCCATCCTTTCTCACTTACTGGTGATGCTACCTAACTGCACTGCTGGTACCCACTAGCAAACTAACTCTCATTTTCACCATTACTGATAACCAATCTAACACCTGGAGTTAAGACTTTAGGCAGAATTCGAAGTAAGCTTTGAGCTGATTCTGCTGCGAGACATAATCCACAGGCAAATGACATGACCAGAATGAGAAGGGGTGTGATCTACCGCAGGACTGTATGGCTAATAAGTTACAATTTGTCTGTTCAAGAATGTTTACTGAATTTCATGTCACTAAAGGAGCAAAATGCTGTCCGCTTTTAATAATAAACAATACATTTGGCTAAAGAAGAAGTAAGACAAGAAACAATAACAGAAATTCCTCTGAAAAGAGGCAATTTGTTTCCCGGTGGATGCAAACCCATTCTGTCTCTCCCAGTTTCCCCCTTCAAACGCACTTGTGTGGGTCCCACCGATGCACCAGGCAGGGAGATCAAGATCTGGCTCCACAGGGATGCTTTGTACTGTCCTGAAAGTGAAACTTAATCCGGGCAGAGGATAATGCACTCTTGAGTTACTGGCTCTTTAGACTCCATCCTCATCTTGGACAAATTTACTCTCATCTCCAAAGAGTTATCTGATCTCAGTATTCTCCTCCCTAGAGCTTCCTATGTATATATTAAAAAAAATACAATCCCTTCAGCTATGAAAATTACCCTCATTTGTCTATAAATAGGCTTAACCTCTTAAACTGTGTCAGATGCTGCAGATTCACCAATTTGATGTAGATCTTCAGATCTTCTCTGCTCCTACAGCTGCAGGGCAAATGACTCATGCTGTTCGAAAGTGCCATATCCCACTGAGCCTGGCAGGATCCGTGTGTCTGAAGGTTTCTACTAAAATCTGGGCCGGGATTTTCACCTGATCAAGCTGAGCTTATCAACATACTGAAACAACAAATGAGCATGTTGTACTTACATGAAAATCCACGTATTTGCAGTTGTCCATGCACAAATCAGTAGAGGAAAATGTGTTCTAGAGTCAAAAAAATATGATAAAGGCAAAATCCTATTGATCCATGTAATAATTTCCCCAGTTGCATTTCCCTTCACTGGTGACAGTACTAGGAAGATTGGTCTGCAGTACCCATTGCCTTACCTTTGAAGTTGCTTTGGAAATGTGAAAGGGAAATGTCAGAGTATTTTCACACAATCTAAATGGATATTATAGCTTATTCCTGGAAATCAGAGTTCCCTGAGCTGTCTGAGTGTTCTGTCCTTACTCTATAAATCACTTGTTTTTAAAAGCAGAAGGGATCCAAATTCCCAGGTGTGTGCCCACTCCTAGAGTTGTCCCAACCCTTCTGCTACCTTTCCTAGGGAGGGGAAAAATCTTGACGTGGACAATCAGGGGAAAAAACTCCTTTCCTAGGTGAAAGGTAATGGTTCCTTTCTGGCTCTGAGGCACCTGGGGATAGAAGGGGTTGGTGCAGCCAGTTTTGCCCAAGTTTACAGAAAGTCCTGGGCCTTGGCACTTGTTTGATCATATTTGTGTGCTGATCTGTGGACCAGGGAGCCACAGGAAGGAGCTGCATTTTATTTTATTTTATTTTATTTTATTTTATTTTATTTTATTTTATTTTATTTTATTTTATTTTATTTTTTGTACTTCTACTTCAGTTATCCAGGTTGTGGCATAAGGTGTTGCTCTTGCCTAATGAATGAGCTGGATGCTTTGAAACTCCAGCTGATGATGCTCTGAGGGCCATCTGTGTCCTCAGCTCCTGGTTTCTCATAAGCTCTTTGGAGTGAGGGCCTGTGTATTTTATGCTGCCATCACAAATAACAGACTCTCAGCTTGATACCCGTGATCAACTGTGCATGTCACATTTCATGCCATAAAAAACATATACTTAAGGCTGGAAGGGCAAACATGCTTTTGGCTTCCCTGCCATTTGTAGTTCAAATTGCCTGCACCACTTCTTTCACTGTGTGTTGTTACTTTTCCCCTGAGAAAATTTCCAGAGCCCCCTGGAAGAAGAAACAGGCTCTATTTACTGACATTTGTTCCAAGCCATTATGAGCAGACACCTCTTGTAGGCTCTAAACAGGATCTCTCAGCCAGAAGCCTTCAGTCAGAACCTACCAAGCCTAAAGACTTCATTCTTTTAAAAAGGTCTGAATTATCCATTAAATATCACAGCATCTTGAAGAACATCTTGAAGAACCTCTTGAAGAACACCCATAGGACCTCTCTGCTTTCCTCCTTGGTCAAGGTTTGAGCTGCCACTCAGTTAAGCTGCTGGGAGTCTTCTCTGTTGGATGCCATGGTTGTGTGTGCACACACGGGTTAGTCCATGCTGTGAATTGAAGGGTAATTCAGCTGCAAGTTCCAGTGCAAGGGAGTGCCAGGGCTTAAATGTGGCCTGAAGCACAGTGAGGCACCACTGACACAGCCTGGGGGATGAGGAGCCTTTCCATGCTTCTGCACAGGATGAACCCAGGGTCAATACGATGAGGAGGAATCATCCATTGCCATCTGCTTCCTCTCTGGCAAACCTCAGTGCAGGGCAGGAGAGTGTCCTCCTGTGGCTCATCCCTGTGAGTGTCTCTGAGGGATGCAGCCCTGCCAGGCTGCTGTGGGCAATAGTTGTGTGTGCCCTGACACCCTGGCTTCCCATTTCACACATGCTGACAGCCATCATGCCAGAGGTAAAGTTTTCTTGACAGAGGCCATATTCTGCGGTGTTCAGGCTGTCTCTAAGATCCTACCCAGGGAATAGATAAACAGAACAATGTTTGAGCCTCTGGTACACTTTAATGTCATTTTCAGGGAAATAGATGTGTCATAACAACACAAAGCAGGCATAGTTCCCTTGCTTTCGATCTGCCTGGTGCCAGGCTCCACGTCATTTCAGCATTGAAACAGATCCAGCAAGTTAATGGTAACTTCGGTCCTCAAAGAAGTGACTCTTTTGCCCCTTGGTCTGTACTTGTCTCTTGTCTTCCAGCAGTGTTCTTCATGCCTGTCAGGGAATGTCACGTACTGTTATGTTAACATCCAATTTTCACTGGAATCCCTAGGGAATTGGGCCCTTATCTCCACATACCATGCACATCAAAATGGTTTAATCAAGCCTATTAATTCCAGGGCTTGCTGCTGATCTGGATAAAACACTGCCCTTTCCCAGCACTGAAGCTTTGTAGCCAAGCTTCACATTGCAGCACTCTCCATGAAGTTTGTTTTCTGCTTGTTGGGGCTGAATACATTCCTCTACAATCCCCCAGGTCTTACAGAGAGGTGCCAGTGTTATCCTCTAAGGCTCAGATTGATTTGGGCTGATTTTCCAGACCAGAAGCATCCCATCAGTTCAAAAATTTGGCCTTGAGAGTCCTTGGTATCCAGGTGTTCTGGGCAGTCATTGCCACTTCTAAACCATGGTTCAGGGCAACTGCAGAGCCTAGGAAGCTATTTGAGAGCAGAGAGAAAACTCAGCAATGTGCCAAGACCAGGGAAAAACTCAGGGGATGTCATTGCAGACATGGCACTGGGGGATCGGAGGAAGCAGACATGCCTTTGTCCTTGTCCCAGCATGCCTGCTTTAGGGAGGGGTGGTGGGACATGGCTTATTCATCAGAAGGCACAGACTGGTCAAGAAACAAACTTCAGAGAACTAGACATGGGAAGATGAGATATAGGAGGATGGTTACAAGCACCTTCCTGACCAGATGAAGAAGTGGACCAGATTCTTACACCTTTTCCCACCTCCAGCAGCATTTTACCTCATGACTTACCCCTGAGCCTTTAGCCAAAAGTCTCCAACAGCTGTGGGGATGCCTTGTGTTTAAAGCAGCCACAACACTCGCGCCTATTGGCCCAGGGCTGCTCAAGATGTGCTGCTGCCTGCTTTTCTGGGAAAGGGTTCTTGCAACATGAAAGAAGTGCAGGCAAACAAAGAGCCCTGGGGAGAGAAGTGACAGGCGGCAGCTGGAGCCAGTGGGTGACTTGCCGAGTGACAGAGCAGTTGGGCTCCTTGCTACTCTGCTACTATTTTGGAAACATCAATAAACAGAAGAGGGCAGATCAATCTCTCAGGGCTCCAACACAAACCCTGAGGAGCCCTGTGGACATTGGTGGCACCAGCAGCCTGAGACACCAGTTTGTCCATGTGAAGTCTGCTTCATTTGGACTGTGGGCAAGCTCCTCAGATTTAGCCACTGAAAACATTATTAGATGTTCACTAATTAGCAGATCTCAGCTCCTTTGCTGGTGCAACCCTGCACTGAGGAATTCATGCTCATTGTGCCATGGAGAATATGACTTCAACTTCTGCGGGGGAGTTTTAAAGCAGCTGGAAAAAAGTATGGATGTTTATATTTTTAAAAAGGGATTGTTTTTGCTGCTGTCAATTATTAATGGCTCTCAGGTCAGGCTAAGGAACAATGCCAGGGATAAATTACCCTGTACGCTATTCATATATGCTCTACCCAATTGTTTCCTTCCCAGCTAGAGGATTCACCTCGCAATGAACTCCTTAGCATTTGGAAAAAGAGGACTGACAAAGCAACGAACTTGGTGTGCCCATGTATTTATGCATTGACATCTTTCCTACTTTGTCGGGTGTGTTTAATCAAAAAGAAGCAGGAAATGCATTATAATTATAAACATATTATTGCAGAAGAAAAAGGCTGCCCTTGGAAAGGACTGCATTGTTTGATAAATGGTTACAGTGAAAAAACACAGGCTTAACCTATGACTCTTTGCTGAGATCAAAGCAAAGCTGCCGCCACAGGCTGCCTGTGCAGCAGGACTCACTTCTGAGTTTGCAGCAAGGCAAGGGAAGGAAAGTTGAAAAGAAAATGCAATCTCCTCCCTTCCTTTTCTTTTTTTGCCTGAAACTTTTCCCCTCGTATAAAAAAAATTACTCAAGCATTAAATATTTGCTGTTAAAATTAATAGAATTAGTGATGAACCCAGCTGAGAACACAATAATTAGGGCCAAGTCCAAAGTCCCTTGCTGAAGCCATGGAGAGACATTGTTTTAAACAGGTTCTGACTTGGGATCCTGATAAGCCAAAGCAAAGATGGAGTTAGGGAATAACCCTGGGAGATTCTGGATGTCCTGCAGTTTTTCCACGTGACCTTGCCCAAACTTGCAAGCATTCCTTAACTGCGAAGACAGCTGAAATCCAGTCAGTAATGTGTTGCTACTGTGAAAAGCAAAATCCTTCTGGGCTCTGAGACCAGGAATGCTGTAGGTAAGATGCAGAAAGGATTTACTGCCCTTGTCAGCACTGCAAGGCTGAGCCATGGCCCTACACTTAAATAAATAGAAAACGATCAACAAACTGAAAATTGTCCAGAGGAGAGCAACAAAAATGATCAGAGGTCTAGAAAACATGACTTATGAGGAAAGATTGAACAGCCTGGGTTTGTTTAGTCTACAGACTTTGAAACATCCTAATAGACTTTAAAGATGTGAAAAATATATGGTATCTGAAAGGGTAATCGGTTGCCCTTTATCTCTGTGGCAGAAGGTACAGCAAAGAAGATAGATATTATTAAAATCTCTGAGGCCAATAACACCTCAAGTATGTTACTTGGGGAGAGATCAGAGCATCTCTCATGGGAGATTTTCAGTGTTTTGGACAAGTACCATGAGGGACTGGGTAACTCACTGTCCCATGAACAGGCTGCTTTCAGCTGTGTGGTCCTATGGTTTCCATGATCTAGTGATTGTGTCAGGACACCTGAGAACAAGGCCTTAGAGATGATGAGTTTTAGAGCAGTCCCTGATTTGAAAAAATGTGGCAGGTGCTCAACCCTTCTAAAAGTTGATTGACAATCAACAAATCTTTTTTAAAAGCCTCTTTTCCATGGTTTCCATGGTTATTAAATGAAGGGCAACAAATTCCCACCTTTTCAGGGAGACATCATTGTTTTTGTGAAGTACCTTGCTGCTCTCCCATGGGGGATTCCCATCTAAGTGAGTACTCAAATGCTTGAATATTTAGATGATGAGACCTCTGAAAAAGCATGCAAAAGTGTATCAGGAAGTGACAACCTTGCAGATCCTGCTCCAAAAAGTCCCCTTCTGACACAGGAGAAAGAGGTACCAACCTTTGCTAGGAGTGCTTTTACAACTGTAAAGCATTGAGGACAGTATTAGGTACTGCTCTAGGTGGGCCAGGTGGTGGTCAGCACCTGATTAGAAAGGCAACATCCCTGCTCCCCACCGCGCCCACCCAGAGCTGCATATCCCGTCCTGTAGCTGGGTGTGCTGCTCCCGACCCGTGACTCAGCGACTTTGCTATCCCTCGTCTCTCTTGGAAAGGCTCTACACTATTTTCTGATTTCAACCCTTCTTCTTCAAAGGGCCCCAAAATCTTTGGTCAGAGCTTGCATCAAAACTGATCACAAGACAGAAGCCTATTAGAAACCAGGTTTTGAATTTACTGCCCAGCAAGCCCAAAATCCTTGAATTTACTGCCCAGCAAGCCCAAATTCCTTGAATTATGGGGATGAGGTGAGGAGTTTGTGAAGGGAAGGAGCACAGCATTGCAGCCAGCCAGAGCAGAGCTGGCCATAGCCCTTGGCATCACCAAGGACTTGGGGGTGAAGTGAGGGCTCCCCAAGAGATGGGGAAAAGATGCTGTGCTCAATCCTGCTGCAGCCCTGCCTCTTTTTTGCACTCCTCATTTCCTGCCCAGCTACAGCTGTGCAAGGTACTGCTTGGTCCCACATGAACACAGAGAAAATCACTGGTTATATGATATGGGAATTAAAAAAAATCTGTTTGCTTCTAAGCATAAACCAATGACTGTGGCAATGGTTTGCAAACATGGGATTCTGGCCCCAAGTCAACTGGTTTTTTTCTCAGTTTTGGGTACAGTCACAAGCCTGGCAGGAATTCGTGTCAGCTAAAATGCATGACAGCAACTGGTGTCTCCCGGAGTTTGGAGCTGAGTGGGGTCACAACAGGAAGGAGTTCGGGAAGGCAGCACTGCAGGGTTAGGAATAAACATCTCCCTGGGGCAGACTTTCCATAATTGGCCGTAACAAGGCTTCTTTCTCCAAGAGAGCTGGAGCTTGTCTGTGAGGAAGCAGGATGAATCACTGCTCCGGCTCAATTTGGCAAGTGCCATGATTTAGTTCTACTTTGCACAGGGAGGAGATGATGATTTAGACTGAAAGACAGAAGAGAAATCTAGCCAAAGGCTTCTGAGCTGGGAGAGGAGTTTGAGTTCTCACTCATTTTTTGCAGGTTTACTCAGATCCTTAGAAGGAAACCCTGGTGCAAAAACAATTCCGTTTATCAACAAAGGGAGGGAACAATGGGGACTCCTGAACACAAAGCTCATGCAAACAATAATAGCCCTTTTATTTTGCATTGTTACACTAGCAGTTGATAGCAAATATTTCCTTCCATCCCTCCACTTTGTTCACTCTTACTGTCACACTTCTGCTCCATTTATGGGAGGGCATCTTAGTGTCTGGAGCTGGTTTTCTGCAATGTGGTGGTGACCACATGGCTGTGCAGCCTTTCGTGAAGAGGAAAGTTGAGCATGGTTTCCTCATGCCATCCTTGTACCCTTTGAAAACTCCCACTTTCTTTCAAATATGAAGAAAAAGGGGTGCTGGTTTTGCATCCTTTCTCTGGATGGTGGTCATCAGTGCTATCTGTAAAGCTCCTTGCTATCTCAGCAATCTTACCAAGCCCAGTGACCTAGCACCAGTTCACAGCCTGTTCAGTGTCTGATGATTAATCTCCTCCCTTTAAAAGTATGCACTTAGTGGCACAACCCCATGAAAATATTGGTGGAGCCAGAGCTGTTTTGCCAAGTGGCAGATTTAGACTTGCTCTTCTTGGAAAGCTGGCTTCCTGTCACTGGATTTGTCTCATGGGCTTTTTTCCAGTGGTTTGGAGAGAGGAGAAAGGGAAAAGGAAATTGTTCCTCCCAAATACCTCTTCTCTTTTACATCCCCTTTCCTCTATGTGTCCTTTCTGCTATTCTAGATTTCAGGAACTCTATCAGCCAAAGTCATCCTAACTAACCCCACTGTTATTCCTCATGCAAAAGGAGAAGGAAGCTCCCTGCAAAACAAGATCCCTTGAAAAAGAAGATGTAGACAATCTTAATTTCCATTCTTTCTTCTCCTGCTTCTTCAGAGGGCAGAGCAGATGGAACAAAAATCTTCCCTGCACTGTGGAAGAGTGTTAGCTTAGAAAAGTCAAATCTGCATCTTGTTGCAATATAAGAGTTCAGATCAAAGCATCAGTCTTTTGCCAATTTTTAATTTGCTGTTAGGAACATTAAAATTTTATTTCTTATGAGCTGACTACCACAGTGAACTCAGGCAGCTGCTCCTGGGCTGGCTACAGGACTGGAGCTTGGGGCTTCCTGTTCTAAACACTCCTACCACTGGAAATGGAAAGCTCAGTCAGCAGTAAGCAGCAAAGGGCTGTTGCAGGCAGCTGAGTTTGCATGACAACAAAGATCTTACTTTCCCTGGAGATACCAGCATTCTTATTCAATTTTCATTTTAAAGTCTGTACAAGGACAAATCCCACACTGGGTTCTTACCCAGTATCTTTTTTCTATTTCCTCTTGAGATGCTGGGTAAGGCCTCCAGACTGGACTCAGCAACACCACATGCAATTTCAGCCAGGTGAATAGAGCGTGAGCACAAAGCTCATGACCTTTCTGGCACAGGGTCTGGGAAGAACTAACGGTGTTGGTGCCTTCAAGGTCAGGAGTTTGAGTGACCCCATGAAGATTCCCCATGTGCTCTCTGCAGAGTGAGGTGGGTCCTTTCCGCGAAGAAAAGCACAAAATATCAAGGAAGTACCAAAAGACATTTAGAGAAGGTTAGAAGAGGGGACACACTGGAGGGTAAGGCAGCCATGGTCAAAGAGTTTGTGTGGCAGTTTTCCCTTTGGTGTCCATGTGTCAGTCTCCGGATCATAGCAGTCCAAAGAATCCAGGTCCTTGATGACATTGTCTGAGGTGAGACATCGTCCTCCTGTGACATACAGCTTGTTCTTGATGACCGTGGCCCCATGATGCATTCGTCTGTCCTTCATGTCTGAGCATTTAACAAACTTGTTGCCTTTTGTATCATAAGCAATTATTCTCCGCGTGTACCCTGAATGCAAAGCCAGAGGTGGAAGAGACAGATGGGAATTAAGTGCTTATGGCCAGCAGAAGGAATAATAATAATATATTTCCTGCTGGTCTTCAATAAAATCTATTACCTATTTCATAATTTGGCAGAATTAAGATATCTAAACTAGGAAGTGATGATGTGTCACAGGAATTCCTGTCTATTTTCCTTTCCTGTCTGTCCTCATCCTGTCTCATAGCACCTTGGCAGCCAAGGCTTGATGAGTACAATAAAACCCATCAGAGCAGGCAACCAGCCTGTCAAACACAGTTGGAGCTTACAGTTCCTGCATGTGCCTTCAAACATCTGAAAATATTTCTTTTTACCAAACAGACTCATAGAACTTCACTTGGAAATACAGAAACCAATGGCACATGGGAAGGGACCAACAGTACCTTGTCAGGCTGGAGCTGTAGCTGTCTGCTGACTGGAGGTGGGTATGCAACAGCATAGTGCCACCAGTGCTCGCTCCACTCCTAAAGCCCTCAGCACCATGCCTGTGCTGGCCACCACGCCGGTGACCCAGTGGACAGCTCTTCCTCTGAGGGGTGATATAACCTTGTATCGGCTGAGAGGTAAGGGCTGGTAAAAGGGCCACTGCCCTGAGCAGTGGAGGTGTGGAAGCTTGATACCCAGCAGTACCTTGCCCACGTAGAAAAACATCAGTGTGGTCTGAGGTCGGGGCAACCTGCCACACAGGACCCTGCTAGTCTTGGACCTTTGGACTCAGCTCTCCCCTGTTCTCACTCCAAAGGGTAGCAGTGGCCTCTCCCTGAGGGGTGACGCCACAGTGAAGTCTTGTGCAGTTTCGGTTCAATCCTCTGCTTTGCTAAAGACACTAGGTGTCTCATTTTCCCTTAAATAATTCAATACATGCTTCCTCCTGACAGTCTGTGGTCAGGGGAGCAGCATTAAAGACTGTAGAGTGCCAAATTATCAATGACATGGTACACCCAACTGCCATGGGCAAAGGCTGGTCCTCACATTGAAAAAGACACAGAGAAGTTTCCTCTCTCCAAGTGTTTCACACTCCTTTTGCGACATTTCACAATTACCCCCAGGAGGCACCTAAAAGACCAACACCTCATAGACCTATAGCCCACCCATCCTAACAAGCCATCCATGGTCTTGTGGTGATTCTGTTTTCCATTCTTCCAAGAAGAGCAGACAAGGAGGACCAGGCTGTGAGTCAGCAGGGGAGGTGCAGGACCCCCTTGCTCTTGGCTTTCTCCCTTCTGCAGAGTGGTAACTTGCACTGGCTTTTCCTCAGTTTCCTCCACTCAAGTCCTGCTACTTGGAGTGCCTCATGGAGAGCTTATCTCCACTTCAATCACCATGAGACTCCATGAGAGAAGTGTATGGAGGGTGGGCACACTCATCCTTTCCTTCCCAAGCTTCAGGTGCTTTTTGAGGGAGCAACCCAAACAGGAAGGCTGTGAAAACCCACAGGATCTGGGCAGGGGGAAGGAGAGGGAAGGTGAAACAGAGCCCTTACCACCTACGATGATAATCTGGTCTCCAATAATGACAGCTGGTGCACAGACATTCTTCACTACTCTAGTTTCCATACGAAACCATGTGTTCCTGGAGACATGGTAAACCTGATGAAAAAAAAAGATACACAGCTGTTTATGTTGCATTTTAACTGACATCTGTAATTACAGAGTAACTTCTGGGTTTTATTTTGCCCTAATAAATACAATCCTCTGGCTCAAACTGCTGGAAATCCGAGAATGTGCCCACTTTTTTTCCTAATATGTCCCTTCGGAAAGCATTCTAAATCCCCAAGCTTGTCTGCTCAGCTGATGCTAGCACAAGCACTGAAGCAGTGTATCTGCCATATGCAAGCTTCTTGGCTGTAAATCTTTGCAGGCCATTAAATCACTGTAACTTCTTCTCCCAAAGGCTAAGCTGGTTCATTCCATTTTCCAGTTATTCTGTGTATTCCTTATTAGCCGTAGCAATTTCCTGGGGAAACAAATCTCAGCTTCACCTAGCTCTGCTGGCAGCCACCATGTTTGCCCAGCTGCTATATTTATGCTGGTGACTGGTATGCACTCAGACTGGCAAAGGGACTTAGAGTGGTATCTAAGTCATCGATTTATGTGAGAAAAAGAGCTGTTGCCACATGATGATCATTCAATCGTCTGCATCTGGGTGGCACAAACTTTTATGTCGTGTTATCCACTTCTTAATATAGCAAATATCACCAGGGCATCTCCCCACTAACTGATAAATACATTTCCTTCCCCCTGATAATGAAGTATCATTACAACCATAAAGCATTGCTCATCTCCTGGTTGCCATCTTAGCTTTAATGATCTTTCTTAGTTAAAGCACCTCAAACAGTGAAAAACACTCATGGGAAAAGAAACATTAGAAGCTGCTAAAGCATCAAATCAGATAAGAAAATATTTAATGTATTTTTTCCTCCTAATAGAGTGTAACTGCTGAAAGCAAGCAGAGAGCCAGCAACATGTGGCAGGAGCCACATTTTTAACACAACCGTTTATACAAAATGACTGTCAGTTTAAGTTCTGGCCCTTTGATGAGTGAGTATCTAATCACTATAACGATCGCGAGTGTTTGCATTTGCTGTGGGCGAGCAGGTGTGCGGCTGAGACCTCAGCTTGGCCCCAAGTGGAAAGCCCTGATTTTGGTGAGATTGGCTACAGGCATGAAGCCAGGCAGGGCTTCATGCCTGCCATGGCATCATCTGCAGCAGCCCTGGCCCTAATGCCCACCGGTGGCACAGCTGACTGACACCCAAAGCAGTGCCTCGGGGCTGCTGTCTGGAAAACATTCAGAAGGGGGAAATGGAAGAGCTGCAATGCTCCTTGAGGCCATGGATCAACTCATCCTGTCTCTCGCTGCAACATGCAATGAAGTTTTTTGAGTGGTTTGATTTCCTCATGAAGGTGATGGACTGCTGAATACCTTAGAAGAAATTGCCTGCCAAGCAGAACTGACCATTACCTGGATAAGCCGAACAGGGTTTTGCATAATGTCTTCTCCCCCAAAGAGGTAAACCCTCTGATCTTTGGCAGCAACAGCAGGGTGAAGGACGGCAACAGGCATATTTGCCATGCTCTCACAGGTGTTGTAGACACTATCGTATCTTTCCACAGAATTCAGGATTTCCTGGTTTTCGCCAATTCCACCGAATGATAAAATATAATTTTTATATGCCAGGCTTCTGTGGGAGTAACGTGGAATTAACATGTGCTCAATCAACCTCCACTGATTGAGTTTGAGGGAGTAAATGTAAATATTACCACTGACCAGGCTTTTCTTATTACTAACAGGCATCCCTCCGAGCACAAAAATATTGCTGTGTAAACTCACTGCAGAGGCTTTGTACAGGCGCATGGGAAGTTTGGCCAGGCTCAGCCATTGTTTTGTCTTGTCATCATATAGCAGGACATCCCTCGTTGTCTGCTGGCTGTCCTTCCTGCCACCAATGATGATGAGGAACTCTTGGCTGGAGTACCTGCGAGGAACATGCATCATGGGTTTGATGTCAGGCGTGCTGGTGCTGTACAAGGAAAACATGTGTCTCCGGGCTGACTCCAGGATGCTCCTGCAAGTGGGTGACGACTGAATGAGTGAGTCATTAGCAATGAAATGGAAGAGGAAAGTTGGATGGACGTACTGAAGTCGGACCTTCTTGAACAATTCTTGGATGTACCCTTGCCGTGCCTGGAGGTCATGCCGGATCCAGACCATCAGTGCCTCAAAGACCTGCTCTTCCTCCCCACAGAGCTCATCATCTCCAAGGTAATCGATGAGCTCCATGGGACAGAGGTCCTTCAGGTCCTCAGAAGAGGCCACCACAGGAAAGCATTTCAAAGCCATAGTCTTGGCTTTCTTATTCAGGCTTTGGCAGTTCAAGAGTTTTGCCAGTCTGATCATGCTCAGACAGTTGTCAGGAGTCAGCTTGTCTTGCAGGTAGGTAGAGCAGGCCTCAAACAGCTTAGTGTACTGCAGCATGGATGCAGTCTCCAAGAGGCACAAGACATTCTCAATGGATATAAGAATCTCCCCTGTGTAAACATAAAGGATAATCTGATCCAAAATACTGGCGTCAATGCCCTTCAGAATGACTTTAGGCTGGTGACTCTCCCTGAAGTTGTTACAGAACATTGCCTTGAAGTATGGGCTGCTGGAAGCCAGCACATTTCGGTGGCAGGGGATTTCAAAGCCTCCAGAGCAGAGGGTAACATCAGTCAGCATCCTGCTCTGCCGCAGAGCATTCAGCTGCCTCAACAGTTCAGAGGAGAAGTCCTGGTCTTTGAAGAGAAACTCTTCAGTGGATCCCTCTTCCATAGCAAAATAGGAGAGAGATGAATTCTGGACTTGGCAGAAAAAAACCCAAATTCTTAGCAGCTTTTATTGAAATATCCAGCTCCAAGGGAACAAATCAGGACTTTGATGTTGATGTAAATATCCATTCACTATTACACATAAAAATGGAACATGGTTTAAGCACAGTGGGAAAATAATAAAGAAGTCAAAAGGTCGCTAAGACCCTTTAAAATTTTCATAAAGTTATCAGATAGGTTGCAACTCTGAGGTCAGCACTGCCTGTGTCCCTGGCAAGAAGCAAAAGCACTGAAGTTATCTCACTGGTTTTGGATTAAAGCTGGATGGCCAAAGCAATTGGTTTGTCCATTTTAATCATGTTGAATAAATGCACTTAGACATTTATTCACTGTTTTAAAGTATTAGCAGTTTAGTAGCTTGCGCCTCTTTCCTCTAGAGTTAGTCACTCCCAAAGAATGCAAATCTGGCAGAGCTGAAGTCTGCAGCAAGGAGAATGGAACCCTAGAGACTGGGAATCTGCATTAGAAGTTATTTATTAACTCTGCTTAGCTGTGGTTTTTTTATGTTAATCAGACACACAATGACTATATTAAGTGCCAGGCAGAACAATATGATGAGTATCTACGGTCATGGCTTAACTGCTCAACCTGCAGTGGAACCGAAGGGTAGAAACGTTTACCTTCCGTTGTTCTTCACTGCATGCACTTACTCTCTGTCGTTTATTCTCTGCTGAGTTTTTCCATAGCTAGAGCCTGGACAAAACCCTATAAACGCACGGGAGGTTTCTTTCAGTAGGTAGGTGATTCATAGAGGGTGGTTTCTGGCCGTGTTTATCCCGCAGCCAGTTTCGCAGCTGCCGGGCGCTGTGCGCAGGAGCGGCGGGCGCGGGGCATTGTGCACATTCCAGCGCTAAGAATAGGCGCACACGGGCTCCGCGCTGTTATCGCATGTGACGCCGCCGCTGCCTTTTGCAATGACCTGGCTGGTTCTGAGCATGCCCGAGTGGTGTTTTTCTGGCAAATGTTTACATATAATAAATAGACACGGAGAGGAAAGTTCACTTATAAAAGTCCTGGCTGTCCATTTGGAAACAGCGGCAGGACCCTGTCCTAAAGTGCCTGGGAATTCTAGAAGCCTGTAAACAGTCTGCAATGCCTTGCACTACGCTGTCACCGTCGTTTCATGGAGAAAGGCGGAGAGAGAACGGCTTCCAGGGACTCCGGTGGGATGGACCGTGTCTCCACCTTATGGAGAGATCCGGGGAGCATCAGTCTATTGCAGTGTGGTGGGAGATGCTGATGCACTGGGACTCCTGCCTCCAGCACTGCTCCAAGGTGGGCAGGGAAAGCCCCACTACCTTTGCCAAGCCGAAAGTGAAGTTCACTTCTGGAGCAGTTTATCTTTAAGATGCTGTTTGATATTTCGTATAGGACACACCAGGTTGTGGCCTTTTGTCTAAGGATCTCAGCTCTCTGAAACCCCTAGCAAAGAACTTCTCCATCAGATGGCTTGAGGAGGCTCTGTTACAGGTGGGAGGACTGGAGCATGTTGCTGCAGTGAGCACAGCAAGCTGGAAACCAAGGTTCCAGAGTGGCAATTCGCAGAGTGGCACAGAGCTCCCCAGGGCACACACCTCAGTGGGGTCCCTGACTGCAGATGCCTGCACATGAGCAAAGTGTCCAAGCTCCTTTTACAGACAGTGAGGTCTAGTAAATACAGCTGAGTCTGACAAGTAATTCAGGTCACCAGTATGTGCAACCTGTATTTCGGCAGTCCTCCAGGCACTGCTGGGTGTCTACAGGTGCTCAGCTGCCTCAATCACATGTAGATGCCCAAATTTAACACTCCCATGGTAGATATCTATGAGGATGAGCCTAAATCCATCCTCAGGGCTGGGATCAGTCAAACACCTTGTGCCAGTGGAGGATCCTCCAGAACTCCAGCTGGCGCCCTGCCAGGGTCTCCAGCAGGTCCAGTGTGATGTGTCCCAAATGTGTACGAAGTTCCTGAGTGTTTCAAGAGAAACAGAATAGGCTGCCCTTGCCTGGATAACTGGATTGGGCTCCTCATCTCTGCTGAGATTCCTCCCTGTTTTCTAGGGTGGGGTTGAAGCCAAAATGTAGTTTCTAAACATCGCTATGGCAGGGAAACACAAGGTTAAAGCAAAAGTTCTCATATTTTCAAAGCCAAAGCTCACGGGTGAGTCATGTCTACAACTAGTCACAGCAGGGCAGATGAGCAAAAATCGTTGGAAGCCACAGTGCCTTTATGTCAACTTCCATGCCATGCTGGTGTTTGCAGTTCTCCATATGTTCCTGCCCCTTCGTCCATGGTGCAGCAAATCACAGGGATGTTGGCAGCCTGTTCCTCTAAAAATGGCAGCTTTGCATCACGGGCGTGCTGCACATGGCTTTTCCAAGAGGCTTTTCAGTGCAGAGTAACAACGTGGTGAAATGCCTGAAGGCCAGTTGAAACCCTGAAGGCCCAGCCCCATGTTAAAGAGAGGGTGGAGTCAGGCTGGCATAGCTTTTTGGAGGCTGCCCACACAATCTGCGTGTGTGTGCACACGCGGGTATGAGGTGAGGTGAGGGAGGGCAAGAGCAGGAGCCACTGGACTTGACTCTTGCAGATGAGTCACTCTGAGGGTAAACATGGCAATCTACAGCCTTTTCCCTCTTCTCAAGTAAAGAAATGACCCAGAGAATGATGTTGGGGTGCTGGGGAAAATGTGTCCTCCCTCCCTACTCCCTGCCGCCACTGCCTCACCAGTTGGACATGATCTTGCTATAAATATTTAGAGTGGCATTAAAAACCCAAAGGAGAATTTCTCTCTCTCCTTGTCCAGGAAACATTAGTTACCCAAACAAAACGCCCTCTCGCTTTCTTTCTTGCTCTGTATGTATATGCTCTTGTTGCAGTCCATTCTGATGATTGATTTCACTTTATATCTCTCTTCTGGCTCCAACTCTTTGCTGCCTGTTTAGTTCTGCTTGTTCCTGGCAGTGGATGTGAATCATTCTTTTAACCCTTAAAGAAACAAATGATGCTATCTGACTTCACTAATGACACTGGTTTATGGGGTTGGGAAAGGCTAGGTGGGATGTTCTTGTGCTTCAGATACTGATAAATGTGGCATTTATTTAGAATATCCCAGGCTCGATGGCTTAGCACAGTTATGCAAATTCCTGTTAGCCCAGAGTACAGAGTGTGCTGTTTAAATAGCTTATTGCTCTGAAGGGGTGGGGAGGGTGGTGTTGCTCCTTGCTGAATCCCCACAAGTCCCTGCCAGTTTGGGGCCAGGGCTTCTGAACAATGAAGCTTCTGCTGCCTGCTTTACCACTCTCTTCATATTTTCCCCAGAGATTATGGCATCAGATATATGTACAACCAAGTGGGCACATCAGCAGTGCTTAGTTAGGATGTTCTTTATAAATAGACTAGAAATAATTTTTCAAGCCAAAGACAATATGTCCTGTATGGCCCCCACTGGAGGCCGGGGGGGTGGGGGGGCAGGGGAAGGGAAGGACATGAGCCCTGCTGGGAGGGTAGAGCTGTTTCTGTTATGGGACAGTCTAAATTGTCAGATAAAATCTGTTTCTGAATGAATTCTTGAGGCAGGTTTTCTAGGGAGGCATGCCATTCGATGAACCAGACCTGAGTGGTCTTTTTTTGGTAAGACATAATACTGTATTACCATGGGTGTGAGATCTTGCACAGATAATAGTCTGGTGTGAACACCATGTGCAAATGGGAAAGTGGGCTCATTCACAGGGTATGTGACCCAGCAGCACCACAGGATATGATGCTGCAGGTGCCCCATAGCCCTTAATGGGCTGGAGCCATTGGGGGCTGTTAAAAACTCTGACTGTCTATAACAGCTGCTGTACAAACTCCATCCTTGGCCAATTTCTAGAAAAAAGAAGCATCTACCAAAGAATGAACATGTGGTTGCAATGTTATATACTCACCCTGCTCCTTCTGCTCTTTCTCCTTAAGTGTTTGGGATCATTCAGTTTTGGCATTATGGTGATTGAAACTTTGATCTGACCCAGAGCAGCTCTTCTTATGTTTTAATGCAATGGGATGATGAAACGTCTATTGTCATGCACTAAGCAACAGAGCGGAAAAAGCTGTAATCTGACCAGCTAGCAGGCAGGTGCACAGAGATTGGTGATGTCAGACAACTTCTAAAACTCATACACTGATCCTATTACAATTGAGGTGAAAATGAACAAATATGGATAAAGAAAAAGAACTGTTCAAGGCAGAGACTTCACTGAGTTTATTCAGTGTTACGTGCGCTGTCTCAATGACTACCAGCCCGCACAGTAATCAAGAGACAGATCATCCCTTTAACCCAAATTTTCAGTCTAAATTGACAGGGGGCAAGAAAAAATATCCCTTATTATGGTCTTAATAAAACTGGTAGAGGGAACAAACCCCAGGATTAACATTTCTCATTGTATAAAGAGACAGTTACAGAGATCATAATTAATCAGATGCTGTGGAGAGGATGGAAGGATGCCCCAAGCACCAGTGGTGGCTGGTTGGGGTGACAGTCCAGCCTAAGCTGGGAGAACATTAGATTGCTCAGGGACTTGTACAGTTGAACTTTTAAAATCTTGAAGGATGCAGATTTCACAACCTCTCTGGACAATCTGCTTCTGTATGTCCGATGGGAATTTCCTTTGTTACAATTTGTGAGTGCTGTCTCTTGCTCACAGAAGTGTCTGCTAACTTTCTTCTGCTGCTGCTAGTTGCCAGCTAGCTGATCTTTTTCCTATTCTTTTAAGTCCAGATATCCTTATGGTCCTTCTCTCCCATTCCTCTGTAACTATTATGTTACTAATTTTCAGTTTAGCTGCTCAGCAAACACAATTTCCCTGAGTGCTATTGCCACAGCTGCCATTCACTTTGGTATGATACTTAATGCTAAACTAAAGCTTATTTTAAGAATCTGGGCTTGGTTCTGGTTTTGTAGGCAAGGGTAAGAGTCTACATCTATAGATACTGGTCTTGAACCCCTGACCTAAACTTAGAGAGGCATGAGGACAAGTTTTACAGCATTGGAATAACAGAGCAAGTTCCCAAGAGTCACTGTTTGCATTGTGTACAGATAGAGAGATACAGCATGTAATTCAATAATGACTTTGGCCCAGTATACGTGTGAAGATGTGTGGGCTTCTGGCTTGGTTTCAGGCCAATCTCTAATTAAAGAGTGAAAGATTAAGATGAAAGCAATTGCACTCTTCTTTAGACAGAATGACCTACTAGTGTTAATTAAAACAGTCTTCAGGCAAAAATAAATTTGGCTGCCAAAGTTATGTGCTTCACATTAAATAAGGACGTAGCTGGTTTAAAGAGTGCTGAGCTTCTAGAGGTTTCACAGAAACCACTCATACAGCTTTGGGCACTCTTGTTGGAAATTTTAAAACAAATCCTTTGCCTAAACCAGCTACTTCATGTGTATTTCAGACACCTGCTGGCTTTTTCTTCAAACTACATCATTTGAGAATGGGTACCTGCCAGCTTATCTTGGTCTGAGCATACAGTGTGCTGTAGGATAAAATATCACCCTATCACTGGACACCAAAGTAGATTCCTCATCTATCCTTCCTACAGTCTCTGGTTACAAGAGACCCATGGCAACAGTCACAAGAAGATACGTAGATCCTACATTGCTCTGTTCTTGCTGGGTCTGAACATTCAAATGTCTCTGATAAAGGCATTCAGGCATTCAGGATCTGACCCTGATATTTTTAGGTGGCTAGAAATGTTGCCAAAGAAGGATAAGGCATTAAAATGCCAGAACATCCTATTTGCCGCCATGCCGCCAGCAGGGGCCCTGGGCGTCCACCTGCGGTTTCAGTGGCTGCCGGGCTGCTCCGGGCGCGGGAGGGCTGGCGAAGGCCCAGCAGGGCTTCACCTAACCCACCGATGTTACAGGCACGCTGAGGAAGGAGAGACGAAGTGGAGGGGCTCCTCAGATGGTTTATTTGGCACCGGGGTCGTGCCAGGGAAGCACTGTCACGGCGAGTTACAGTTACATATATACCAACATGAGGGGGTGGGAGAGGGTACAAACATCCTATGAGGTAGGGGTGAGGGGTTTGAATTTGGCGGGCTTTGTATAGGATTGCGAAATACAGAGCCTTCCGGGGGGGAAACCAGATACCAAGGAGGGGAGGGGGGAGATAGCAGAGCCTAGCCATGAGGAAAAACCAAAACCTGGCCAACAGCACACCGCAACATCTCCTCCGTTTTTATTTATTAAAAAGAGCTGATGGTGTTTTCATCTCTTCCACGTATTGAACTGGACAGCTGCCTGAACAAGTTCTTCTTCCTTTGCCCAGTCTAGCTGCGGGGTCAAGTCCAGTAAATTGTCCACATGTGATGGTGTGGCAGCTTCATTCGTGTCAGCATGTGGAGGTTTCATGTGTTTTTTGCTCAGTTTCTTGAGGTTTTCATTTGGGAGCCTGGCTGGTGGCTGCAGCAGCATTCCTGCCCCGAGGGGCCTGAGCCTGTAATGAAAGGCTTGGGCACCGAGGTTACTGCTGGGGGTTCCCTGCACACCTTCGCCCAGTGTCCCAGCTTCCCGCAGCGGAAGCAGAGTCACCGGGGTGGGGATTTCTCTGTATAAAACTGGGGTAGAGGGGACGGAGAGAGGGTTCAGGGGAGAGTTCAGCCCAGAGTGATCAGTTCTGAGTTGAAAGGGGTAAGAAACAGTCTCAGGGGATCAGGGAGATGGTAGCAACCCCATGCCGGTCGGCAGTTTGCACCCCGTGAACTGATCCTATCAGTGGGATGAGAGATAGGTGAGGGGGGCATGAAGAGAGGTAGAACTGGGGACGGGGACCTCATGCCGAGCTTGGGAAGGGTTAATTCCCATAGCTCTGTCTCTTTCCCCGCTGGAGTGAAAAAAGGTAAAACAAAACAAAAACCCTGTGCTTCTTCCCTGCCTTCGGGCCCGCCCTCCCAATGCAGGGGTTCATGAGCCAACCACACTGCATGCCGGGTGCTCTAGGGATTCTACTCACACCGAGCTGACTCTTACCAGTCGCAGGAATAACTCAGAAAAATAACAAAATCCAGAGGGACCTTTCCTCCTGTCTGAAGCAGGTTCCGAGAGGTCACAGGCGTTCCGGGGCGGCGGCAAAAGCCACGCGGTTTCGCGTGCATGGCGGCTCCACATGCGCAGCACGCTGGTGGCCCTCCCCACAGGCTGGCGTTTCGTGGCCACGGTGGAGTGGAGCCGTCCCGCAGCAGCGCCGCAGCTCCCGGCGGGGCGGGGGGCCTCCATGCGCTGCGGGTCAGGGTCCTGGCAGGCCGCAGCATGGCGGTGCCCGCTCAGCAGCGCCGGGGCTGCTTCACACAGCACCCACAATGGCGCCTGCGATGAACCCGGGCCATGCCTGGTGGGGCTGGTGGGGCGCGGCCACGGCAGGGCCGGGATGACAGAGCGGCGGGGCTGGGCCAGGACGGCAACACGGCGTGCGGAGCCAGCCAGGCGTAGGGGGGAGACAGCAGTGCCTGGCCATGAGGAAAAACCGAAACCTGGCCAACAATGCACCGCAACACCTGTTACCCTGTGTGAGACACCAATCATTGTTCTTAAAAGCCACATATCTTACCCATCTCCCATTTATATTGCTCCATCTTATAACTAGATGGCCAGGTGCTACTGCTGTGATATTGATCCAAGAGGGGAGAAACAGGTCCAGTGCTTCAGAAATACCGTTTTCAATGGGAATTTGATGCCATCAGTCATCACACCTCAGAGGGCCTGAAAGACCCTTCATCATGCAGAGTGATGCAGTGCAGAGTGCAGTGGTGGTGAACTCAAGAGGCAGAAGGGGCCAGTCAAAGAGAAACTCTCATTAGCCCATCTTCTTGACCTAAATTCTTCACTCTCCTCTTCTTCCTTGTCAGGTTCTATTATATTACTTTTTATCTACATCTTCTCTTATATGATTGTATTAGGGTAATTCAGGGAGGAAGGGATATCCAGTGATCTCTTATGCAAGCTCCTGCTCAAAGCAGGGTGAGCCATGAGATCAGACCAGGTTGTTCAGAGTTTTATTCAGTCAGATCTTGGAAACATCCCAGGATGAAGACCATGCAGCTGTCCCAAGGCCCATGTTTTCCTCTTTGGGAACAGCATGTCCCTGCCTGACAGATCTACCTCACAAAAGACCCACCTCTTCCTCTCCTATGCTCCTGCACCATATCGCAGGATATGGTGCTGGTGGGGACTGCAAGTCCTTATCTCCTTCATGGGATAACTTAGGAGGTGACTGCTGGGAGGACAACTCACAGATAGGGAAATCACTCTGGCCTTCCCTGTTGACAGCAGGATTTTAATCAGGGCCTGACTTAAATCATTAATTCACAGCCCTCAGGTTGTTTAAAGAGCTGTGGTAATGAGCTGAGAAGAAATTACTATCCATTTTCTCTTGGCAGGACTGTAACGGCATGACATGACATTCACTGAATTAAGGAAAGAATAGGGATAATCTTCAGAATGAGAGAAAGACAGAAAATGTACCCAGAAGAAACAATGACAGAAGATTCCTCCACATATGCAAACACAAAGAGGTCAATTTAGATCTAGTTTTTTCAACATGTCTTTATTGCTTAAGGGCATTTGGCAAGATAGCCATAACATAAACCTCACATCCAACATTACTTGGCAACGTATTTCCCAGCTGGAAAGAAAATAAATTGGATTTTTTTCTTTGTGCTAATGCCACATTTTTTGGATGCTTTTTTGGAAACTAATCAAGAGATGGCTGCTCAGCATGCCTCTTCATTCCTGATGGGCTTTTAGTGCAAAATTGCCAGCAGCAACTTTCTGAAGTCCCCAGAGGTGTCAGATCGGATAGCTTCAGCTAATGGCTTCTTGTACATTTGGTGGAACCTCTCCTTTATTGCTGGCAGGTCGCTCTGAGGAAACACCAAGAGTCCCTTTAGAAGAGTGGTGAATGCTTTGAGTGATAAGCCCTGCTCCTCCCAGCACCCCTGGGGTCTGGTTCAAGGCCCACCACACCTGGTGGGAATAGGCAAGGAGAACGCAGGAAGTCTAAAAATCTTGGAGGACTTTCAGCTTAACGTTTGGATTTGAGGTAAGCCCATGCCAGATGGTGGTGAAGGGATGCTAACTGTGAAGAGGGCCTGCATGGAAAGCTCTGCCAGGTGGCTGGCAGAATCTCTGCCCGGTGGTGCTGTGCCAGCAAAGCCTTGGTACTGGAAAAACTCACACAGGTCGCTGTGAACTCCTGAGGTCATCCCTTTGTGGCAAACAGGGAAAGAGGCACTACCCAGGAGTATGGCTAAAATAGTTTTGTTCCACCCATAGAAGTAATTTGCTGTTTACTGAGGTGGAGCGGAGAAATAAACTCCTTGTCTTGAGCTTTCCTGTGAAAAGACACCCACAGTACAGGTCAGATCTTTATCACTGCGGGTTTTAAATGTTATAATGACTGGAAGGTGTCTTAATAGAGAGAATACCCTGGAGCCTGATTTTTCACACTGTGGATCATTGAGAGATATCCTTTCCTCATCCCTGTGAGAGGCTCCTCCTCGTGTTGATTGAAACAGCCCTGGGGTTACAACCTACACAGCTTAGAAGGAAAACTTAAAGATTGTGCTTAAATATCTCAAATGTCTTGTGAAGTTTTGTGCTTCTTAAAATGACAATTAATTCCTTTGGCTTTTTATTTTTCTTCCCTCCTCCCCATCTGTTTTTCCCAGCTGGAATCAGAGAAAATTGGCAACATATGTTTATAAGCAATTCTCAAATTGGGAACTGCTGCTTTATCATTAATTAACTTTTACAAATCCTACTGGGGCCAGACCTCCCCATGGGCTGGTTTTAACCAGGTACAGTTGACTCCACTTGAAATTGCTGGCATGTTTCCTGGTTTAGTTCCTTTGAAAACAGAAATAGGTGCAATATCAAAATTAGAGTTGCCTGGGTACAGAAGCAGAGTGTGACCACTGATGTCACTGGGCTGAAAAGGGTTTGCTGAGCACATGATCTATCAGGACTCACTCCATACCCTCTACATTTGTATTTCTCCCAGAGCTGATGTGAAGCATTATAGGACACAGGGTATCCTACCTCAGCCCTGGTCACAAGGATGCGAATCAAGGTCTCTTCATCAGTCCCAGCTCCTTTCATTGACTTGTGCAGAAGTGTGGCAAAGTAACCTGGGCAGTCTTTGGCACAGCTGACTAAAGAAAACAGTAAGAGACCTCATTATTCTTGTACATTTACAGTTTGTAATACAACTTCAAGCAGAATTAAATAAATAAGAAGGAAAAGGAAACCCTAGTGTTTATGCTAAGACACATGAGCTGGCAGGGCTTTTATTCTGAGACTGATGCCCTGTAGGTATGCAAGAAGAAATCTTGGAGTCTGAACAGGGATGTACATTTTTCCACAAGGAAAGTTTGTTACACAGTGCTATTACCAGCACTGAGTACTCTGCCATTCCACAGTGAAAATGACATGAATGAGAATGAGCATTTTCCCGTATGGGGTTCCTCTTGCCCATCTATTCTTGGGGTAGCTGCTCACTCTGCAGATCACAGAAGGAAGATCTGGGAGAGCCTAGATCCAGATGGGTAACAGCAATAGCAGTAAGCTAACTAGAGACAGGGCACAGGCTTAAATACCAGTCAAAGTCAACCTGAGGTCTAAATTGCTGTCAAGAACCCAGTACATTTTTGTCGTGGCTGGCTAGCACATTTCTCATGATGCCCAAGCATCTGCTGGAAGTTATCACCAGCCCTGGTCCTGGGGCAGCCTGGAGGTTGCTACCTTGTGTTAGAGGGCAAATGATTTAGCGGTGTGGAAAGGAGCTGTGTCTGGTAATTTCAGTTTTAAAACCAAGGAGTCCAAGTCACTGCTGAAAACTGTTTCTTTTTCCCTGGCAGATATGTCAGCTCAGTTTAGGGGTATTCAATGGCTGTTGCCAGGCTGTACACAGACCCCCAACAACCAATGTCAGGTGATGGCAAGAACTAGAAAAGAAAGGTCTTGGAACTACTTCTTTTTACCTAGAGTCAGATAAGCCTTTTCCAGGTCTCCAGATGTTTCACTTTTAATGGATTCTTCTATGTCCTTCCCACACACCTATGAGAACAAAATGGAGCTGTAAGAGCTTCTGTCTGTACATGCCTTCCTACTGTCATAAAACCAGCAGCAGATTCAGGATCCAGTGGCAAAAGGTCAATCCAGATGCTTTAGAGCCTTTCCAAAGGAGTAATTTGAGGGCAGATGAAGTTCTCCTCTGGGTTAAGTGCTCACAGATCCACTGGCACCAAGAGAAGGCCTATGCAGCCAGGTAAGGCACAATGGTTAAGAGATGGGTAACCTACATCATGCAGTCCCAGGTATCTGACAGCTTCTAGGACAAAGAAGCTGCAGTTTCTTCTTGCGTGACCCCTGGTCAGGAGCAACTGTTCGAGCTTTCTCTAGCCCCCTCTGTCAAGGCTCTGGAAGGCTCCCACACAAATCAGATAACTTTTGGAGCTTTACCAAGTCTATGAAGTTCTGTTACTTATTGTCTTTGGCTTCCCAGGCAAAGTTTACAAGCTCTGCAGTTGTCCCAAAGTTTTTGTATTATTCTGTAGGGAACGGGAGAAGCAGACTGTCTCTTCAAAACAGAGTTTATCCTGACTTTTGTGAACTTCAGGAACCTCAAAGGCTTTTACTTTGCTCTGCTTTGCCTATCAGGATGTCCCTGCAGGATTCAAGACTGACGTTTAGGTCAGAGCTAGGAGACTGTGTGTACAGGGCAGCAAGGGCACCATGTGAGGATTTAGGGCTTAAGTTCTGCCAGCCACCAACCTGGTTTAGCTCTTGCCCTGTGTATCTCTCCAGCTGAAGAGAAGGACATGTTTGCATGATTTGGGCTCTCATCTTGGCCTACTTCTACATCGAGTGCAGCCAGGCAGGATGTGGTGGATTGGTTTGGGCAACCTGATCTGCTTGGCTTTAGGAATTAAAAAGCCAAGGTAGCTTGGCTATTGTAGCATTTAACTGAACTCCAGGATTTGGGCCACTCCAAGGGAGAGAGTATCAGTTGGTGACTGGGTTTGTTTTCCTGCCAGCAACAACCCAAAACTTGGATTAAGCTGCAAACGTTTTTCTAACTATTGGTTCCTTATTATGCTGACTCTGAAATATGGCTTTGACTGAAGCTCTTTTCATCATCAGTGCCTAAGGCTACAGTTTTCTGATGAACTCAGAGCTCAGGACTGTGAGCCAGAGGCTGGAAGGGGACCTTTTCCTGAGAATAAATGTCACTGCTGAGCTTCTACCTTGCTGCCAGAAGGACCTTGGATCTCCCATTGCTTTAACTTTTGGAGGTAATTTCCAAGCATGTCTCTGTGAAGGTCAGGTTCAGGCCCAAGCATGAGCAAAATGACCCTGCTGGGTGACATGGGTACTAAATAGCCAGATCCTGCTGCTTACTTTGCCTTATGTTTGGAGACAGGAGAAAGCACAGCAAAGCACCTGCACAGGCCATCTGCCCAGCGTGGGCAGAGAGGAGGAGGCTGGAGATAAGCTTCTCCTCAGCCACTATGAGTGTGTGAAGTGGGGGGAACAGAAGGAGACGCATTGCCAGGCTCTGTTTAGGAGAAGAAGAGGAAAAGACCAGAAAAGCAAATCCTTGCTTCAGGGCAGGAGTTTGTGAACCTGTCCCTTTGCTGCAGGAGGCAGGGTACCTACTGCCGTGCAGCTATGGGAAGGAACAGACATTGTGACATTTATTTGGCTGAATATTGTGTAGTTTATGAAGGGAAATGGGTTCCTCATTGGCAGAAGATACAGCTTCTCCTGTAAATCACCCATTTCTGTAAGCTCAGGATACGGTTATAAAAACAAGTTTTCCAAGATTCTTAAAGAATTCAAGAAGTTATAAAATGGCAGATAAAGGATTATCCACTCTACATAGAATCATTTAGGTTGTAAAACGCTCTTCAGATCATCACATGTCATTTTAGGGTCTGCACCATATGTCAGACCCTGTGCAGCTCACGTTGCAGAAGATAATAACTCACCTTTTCATAGGCTTGAAAAGTAGCTCTCAGCTGGCTATAGCTTCTCTTTGCTAGGACCTCATTGAAAGCCAGCTCGTCTGTTCCCCAACGGCCTTCTCCTGCCTTCAAGATCACATGTTATTTTTGAAGCAGTTGTTTATACACAGTAGCGACACGAAGTCAGCCAGAGCACTTGATCCACCAAGCTGCAGCCCATGCCCCCCTCGCTCATCTCCTTACGCTGCCATTGTTCCCGTGCTTGGTGTGTTTAGTACCCCCGAGGCAGCCCTTGCTGCGCAGCATGAAGAAAAAGGGGATGTTTCACAATTGCACTTACTTTATACAGATCTGTGGCATCTTGCTCAGCAAGCTCCGCATTGACCTGTTGGGTCTCATCTCGGGTTGCCTGCAGGAAAGGAGATGACCATAAAAACCACCAGACCAAGTGCCGGTTACGCTTCATCTCGTAGCCCTCACAGACATTTTGGTTGGAGTTTTGCTGCCATCTGCTGACACGAGCCCGGTGATGGGCGGGTGGGACCGCTCGGTTCACCGCAGCCCCTGGGTTCGCTGCCTTCAGCCGTGAACCCTTTGTGTAGGGTTTATCCCCCAGCCTTATGTGCTGTGTGCTGGGGCCCTGATGAGATTGCTACGCTGATGCCTCTGGAGCAGGAAGGTTCCAGTACCTGCAGTGAAGGGCTGGTGGTTTTCACAGTGCTGGATATGCCCTGGTAAATAAAATGTTTTCCTGACTAACCTATGTTCTCTGAGCATTCACCAACACTGTCACCCCTGGGAGAAGTTTTCAAGGACTGACCGATGGAAAAAAAACCCAAACCCGCAACTATTTGCCACTCCTGAAAATATACAAGAGGTTGAAGAGAGCTGTATCAATGCTTCCCAGAATGAGAATCTTAAATGTGATGTACTTAGTGACGTGACTGTTACATCTTTAAAGCCTCTTCTATTTATTCAGTTTTTTCATTTCCCAGGGCTGTCAGATCAGACTGGCCACCACATTGCATTTCCAGATATGCTCCTATTTTTCTTAGTTATAATGTGTCTTTATGAAGATATTGATTTTTTGCTTTATTTCATGAAAGGGGTTTAAAATAAAGTGTGTATTAATGGAAAACACACTTTTTTGGATGAATGAATAACTAACATAACAGCAATCTCTTTCTGAGTTGTTCTGTATCCATGTGAATTCTAAAATCCTTAGCTGAGATGGAAATAAGATTTAGTGGTTTGGGACAAAATTCAGAATAATGGAGCCACGACCTCGAATGAGTATTCTAGCCTCTTCCATGGTATAAATACCGGTGAAACAATCCTGTTGTTTTCAAAGTATCAATATTTATAAAATTATCTCTGGCTTCATAAACTAAAATTGTACATGGTAAAAAGCCATAGATATGAAAGACCCTTATACTGAAGAATGCTTTTTGTTTACTGTAATTACCTCATTATTATGTTACATATCATAACTGCATTATTATAAATAGCAGCCAATACTTGTTATGATTACTCAGGGAAAAAACCGGAAATATCTCTGTCAGGCAGCTGCATAAGAGGAAAGTCCCCAGCCTTACCTCTAGCACCATTACTAATATCTTCCGTAGGGAGCCACTGGTGTCACTTTTAACATCAGACTCTAAATCCCTATCAAACACTGGGAACAAAAAAAAACTGTGAGAATTCAGCCAGTGAGAAAGGATTTAAATGAAAGTGTTTGAAAGACAAAACTACTTACGTTGTCTGTAGGCCTCCTTTATGTTTACAATTTCCTAGGAAAAAGAAATAAATAAATAAGTAAATAAAATAAAATAAAATAAGGTAATAATTAAATAAGTAAAATAAATAAATCTTATTAATTAATCTATAAATTAGAAGACAAAACACCAGCAAGTCAGGACACCATGCCTGTACTGTGTAAGGTATAGCAACCCAGGGGGGAGAAGCCATGAATTCCCAGTCCCCAGTGCAGGACAGCACTTTGAGGGGTGCCTGATTCATGCAGGCGTCCCTCTGGTTTTCCCTGCATTTAGGCAAGGGCTAACATTTTTTTTTTCACTGGGACCATGTTCATGTACCTCTAAACCATCAGAGCAGTGCCAAAGCTGCCTCTAACATGAATCCAGGGGTTCTTCTCACCAGTGTTGCCTCCATGCCATCCAAGGCAGATAGGAGTAGGATAAAGGAAGGAATGTGAATTCTATTGCTCTTAACTCCTGTTAGAGTTTCAGCTCTAGTATGGCAATCTTATTGCTGCAAACACTGGCAAGAGGCATTTCAGCCACAGAAAAAGGTCATGGTGAGCTCTTTGCCCTGCTGCCTAAGGAAGGTCACACATGGTGCCCTGACCTTATTGTTTTGTGTGCAGAGAATCTCAATCAGCAGCGACTCATCTGTCCCAGCACCCTTCATTGCCTTCCGGAGCTCTCGGGCCTTGTACTCGCAGGGCTGGTCCAGCAAAGCCAGCACAGCCTTTTCAAAATTCCCACTCAGGTCTCCCTTCAGGTCCTCTTCCATCTCCTGTGGGGACAGTCAGGAGGGTTAGTGCAAAGGCTGAGGTGAGATTAGAGGAAGCCTTAATTTGTTTCAGGAAATCTAATGATTTAAAAGCTCCTTCTCTATGAAAAAGAGACAAAACAATTTTTAAAAGGCCTTAAAATATGCATCTTTTTTTTTTTTGCAAAATAAGTTCCCTAAAAATTTTGGTTTCACATTGACTGAAATGATTGTCCCATCTTCAAATACCAGCCAATATCAGTCCAGTTATAAGTCTTACTTGTGTAAACAAATGAAAACTAGTGTTTTGAAAAGCTTAACAGGAGTTTACTCTGAAACAAAAGGCAGAAGCTTCCTGCTTCGAAAGAGCTGCCACACAGGGGATCAAACTAAGAACCTTCTCTTTCAGTTTTGGTTAAAAAAAAGCAGCAGATTTCTGCAAAGTGCTATTGTGCCAAGCAAACAGCGTATTTTACACACACAAACACACAGAGAAAGAGAGAGAGAGAGAGAGAAAATCAACCTTCTTTGATGTGATCTACTTAATTCAAAATTCAGTAAGACCCTGGAGAAGAGCTGGCTAGTGCATGCTAGCTAACCCTGAGGATGCCTGCTGAAGATATATTTGAAGTCCTCTCTGCAGTTAACATTTCCTGCAGTATGGGAAGCACTTGACAAGTTCAGAGCACTGAATGAGAAGTCCAGCTCTAAGTCTATTGTTCTCAAGTTCCTCCTTACTCAACCGCACGTGAACACTCAACCACTCAAGTCAGAGGCTGCCATCGGTGTTGGAGCAGTTTCAACACACACACCATGAATGCTGCAAGTTCCTGGAGCAGCAGCAGAGTGAGATGGTACCACTTGTGCCTCCTTCCCGAGAGGTTCAGGCTGCCCAGGCAAGCGAGAAGGGTTGCTATGAGCTGATGTCACCGCGACATCTCAAGGCATTTGATCATTTCTAATGCCTATTTTTATTAACCCTCCTTATAGAACAAAATCTATAGTATTTATGTAACCAAGATCTGTATCACCCTTGCTGTAAATTTTACATATAGAAGCCTTCATTCATCTTCAGTGCTGACTGTTTTACTGACACTGATTAATAAGCAAGCAGACACTAAGAGAATACCAATTTAATAATGTTTGCAGGATCCAGCTGTTTACTGAAATAAGGTTTTAGAAGCTTTCTTTTTCTTACACACAAAATCATTAAGGCAGTCTATGCCTCCTCCTGTAAAAATCAAGTGCCCAATGAGACTTCTTAGTTTTGCAACATGTTCTACTTCATCACTGGAAGAAATCAATATTACTTCTATTAAACTAAAAAAAAATAGTTGTGCAAGATGAAATAGTTTCTCTGAATTTGCATCGGGTTTAAGTGGGGCTCTGACTTAAAATTTCCCTTTTGCATTTAACTTATTTTTCCAAATGTGCTGAAGATGAACACAAGCTGAAATATTTTTCTATTTCAGTTATGAATGATTTTCTAGCTCTCCCGGCTTTGATTAAATGCTCTGTTATGGTTAAGGCTGACTTCAAGAAGACTCTGAGGCCTAAAACTAGAAATATAATCAGTATTTTAGGAGATAAAATAAATTGCTGAATCAGAAAGTAACTGGTGTCCTCCCTAAATCCACTATGCTCTTAGTATTTTCAAAAGCAGAGGCCTGTAGACTGTATTTTCAGAGGTGGTGGTTTGAAACAGAGAGGCCACTTATTTCAAAATACCTTGCTATACAAAGTCTTGTACTTCTGTTTTATTTGTTGTCTCTGCTCCGATGTTCGACTTGATAAGACTTCAATAATTTTCTTTTCATTGGTTCCTGAAAAAGAAGTTATGCATAGGGATTATATAATCAGGAATCTAATGCAGAGGAAAGAAAATCCTCTAAAGAAACCTCTAAAGAGAAAAAATTTCCTGTGTCTATATATTCCCAGTGATTCCACCTTTAGGATTTGTAGCATCTAAGATTCTTTTGAAGGTAATTTTAACTGTAGTCAGTTACAATGTTCAGACCATAAAATAAAAGTTCACCATCTCATGGTGTTCATATCAGGGAAATTGAGACTTCTGTTTGAGAAGATCAGACATTGCTCCTAAAATCAGTGTTATGCCAGTGCCCATAGGCTGACATACACGTTTTTGGTGACAATGCTTGTTTAAGTTGTCGCAAGAGATCAGCCATCAGATCCAGTTTATTACATGTGTGAATGCTGTGCTGGCACAAGAGAACGAGGGCAGCGGGGCAAGAGGCTGGGGCAGGTGAGGAGGTGTTTGAGTAAGCTTCATTAACCCAAAGCCTGGATGTACAGCTTGTAAAAAAATGGTTTTAATTTTGCTAAATGGAGTCAGGAAAAGGAGCTGGAACCAGCTTGGATGGTCTCAGTCTCTGCTGATGCTGTCTTGCTTGGCAAAAATCAGTGAAGTGGGAGCGTGGAATGCCCAGGGAGATGCAGCTGCTGCGCTGCCCATCACAGAGGGGAGCTGAACACACAGCCCCCCTTCAGGGGAAAAGCCCTCAGTCAACTTTGATCTCTAACTTATGCAATGGATTGAAGAACCTTACTAAAGGCAGTGACCTTGCTCTTGTATTTTTCTTGCGCTCAGCCATACAAACAGATGTTTGCACATAAACAGATGTTTGCACTGAACAGAGCTGCTGGAAGGCATTTGTTATGGCTAAAAAGAGACAGGACCACAGTGATGTTACCTGGATGTACAAAGGACACAATAGGGCAGCTATTGCATTAACACAGGTGTCCTGGTGCACTTCCATCTAAGGGCCAGCAGATTGACTCTGGCATTGTTTCTTCAAGACAAGTGTTGAAATTGAGAATGTGAGCCAGGACAGACATGACCCAGCATGTGATGAGCACTGCCCAAATGCCCATAGCATATCGAGGGTTTAGATGGCAGACCAAAGGCATCTAGATATATGCCAGGTCTGCTGATGCCTGCACATCCTGCTGGTGGTCACTGCCCCATGCTCTCCTCATGCTCTGCTACCTGATGCATTTGTGTTGCCTCATCTCACGCTTTTAGGAGCGGGAACCAAGGGTTTCTGAGCACAACCAGCACAAAGGATAAAGATACAAATGATATCGGTATTCAGCAACATCTGATGTGTTTTCATCCCTCATATCACCAGCGGGGGTACATACAGGACAACTATAGGGCATCTTGTCCAGTTCTTCCTGCTTAGATTCAAGGCAGAAGGCATGGTCTAATTTAAGGAGGAATTATACTCCTATTTGATGATGTTGGGTTAAACTCTCAGTAGGAGAGTCATCTGCGGAACTGTCTTGAGAGGGCTCAGTTGATAGGACAGGAACAGGACCTAAAATTCAAGACTTAACTAACTGATTCTGAATGTCATTGCTATACCAGGAAGAAATGCTTAAATACATATTAACTGTGCAAATACCTGGAGTGAATTAATAACTTATTGATCTTGTGTGTTGCCTAGATGTTCTTCCTCTACTGAACATTGTCACCTTCATGGACCTTAGGATACCATGAAACACTATGCATTCCTCACCCACATCAGTGCAGTCAGGCAGCTTATTTCAAACTACCTCAGAAGATGGCGAGGGACAGTATTTTCAGTTAATCACGGATCAAGGTTGAAATCACTGTAAATTCCTTTCAGCCAACAGAGCTGCAGTGGGCTCTGATAAAATATGGAGGTCATGGTGTTCTTTACTGGTCCCTGGATGCCTGAGAATGGATATATAACCACAACCTTAATCGGACCTGATGAGCTGGACCCCGTGACTGTCAAATTGGTCTTGCCAGCTTGATGTTCCTATCACAGGGAACAAATAACATGTTTACCCTAATCCTCTGGAGCCATGCAATAAACAAACTAGATCTCACCAGCCTTTGAGGAACAAGCTGGCTTCCCTTCCCATTTATCTTCATGGGTGTGAATGTTCTTTGAGTCAGTATGTGACAGAAAGCATAAAGATTACCTAAAACTCATTGGAACAGTTGGTTTGCCTTAAGTTCATGTATATGCTCTTTACAATATTGATCTGCCCTTTTGACAAAATCCAAAAATCTACAGAATCTTTCTTACCTGCCCCTTTGCAGGCACTGTGTATTTTCTTGGCATCTCGCTCTGCATCAAAGCCATGATGGTGGTGCTTGTGGGTTGACTGGGAAGGTACAGGCACAACAGACACATGGGAAACAATGGAAACAATTTTGTATTAGAACGACAACACTTTGGGCCAGGTTCTTGCTTGATCTTTGTTCACACCATCTAAACCTTGAAGTTCAGGCTGAAATACTGTATCTATCACTAGGGCTCCTGGAATGGATCCACAAATAGCTGTCACCCCATAAAAAACACAGTGGTCTATATAACTCTGTCACCATATATATCTGTATATGTCACCACACATAACATGTCACCATATGACATGCATGACTTATATAACTTTGTTCTGCCAGTTCTGGCTTCAGAATTCAAATAATTTAAAGGTAATAACTTCATACTAGGCCTCTTCATTCCAGATCGAATATTATTGGTTTGTACCACTTTAACAACAGGCCAATACAAACACCTTATCAGAAGCAGAACCTATCTCTGCAGTACAGTTGTAAGTACCAGGAGCTTAAAATTACAATCAGCTGAATAAAAACTGGTCCTGAAAACCTTTCTTGTGTTGATGCATTCATGCAAACAAGAGAATTGGGGATATATTATGTGATAAAGCTGGGGGGTTTTGTTGTTGCTGGGGAGGCTTTTTTGTTTATTTTTTTATTCTGGCAAAATAATACATGTGGCTACCTTGAGCTAAATTTACAGGGACAGGGATAATAACTCAAAGTCCACAGCCACAGCAGCAGTTTACAGCCTGACATATCAATGTAAACAGAAAACCATGTCTGCTCCTTCTAATCTGACAAGCTGTGAGTCACAGGGGCTGAAATGCTGGTACACCCTTCATTCTGCAGTTTCTCAGGGTAGATTTATCTGAGACCACAGTAACAGCAACCATTTCAGCTCCTCTAAATATGATTAATCAGATATTTTAAATGCCCAAACTCTAAAAAAGTAGTATAAAATAGGTCCTGGGCTCCTAAGTCAAGTAGCACAAGTCAATTTGCACACCACGGGGTCAGGGGTCTAAGTGGGCACGGGCAGTGAGTGCTTTGGCATTTCCATTCAAACAGCAATGTGTGGATGAGGCTGCTTGCTTTGCAGGGCTGCCAGGCACTGACACCACCCCTGTTAGTTAATAGTTATGATACTGCAGGGCATGGCAGTCTGCTTTTAAGCCCTTCTGAAACTGCCACCAGCCTGCTGAGGAGCAGAAGAGGTTAAATGGCTGATTAACTTCCTTGTCTCTGAGGATAGCACAGGGCAGACATGATTTCTGAAAGACATTAGGAGCAACATCATTCTGCTTGTGGAATAAAGAGAGTTTAGCCATGTGGCTGTGGGCTGTGCTCTGCCATGTACTCATCTGGGCAGAGAACAACATGTTTTATTTACAAGTCTAGATATAGCCTGAAAGTCTGTTTGTTGGTATGCTTCAAAAGTTTAATGCTGTGATCTACTAGTTCTGGTGAAAGAGCTACAACTCTGGCTGAAGGGGTCCTCTGTCAAAAGGCAAAGGGTCAGTTCTCAAGGAGGAAAACCCAAATCCAGTCCCTACACTGCTTTACCAATGTACCTTTGTGATTGACTGAAGCCATGTAGGTACCTGGCTTTTCCAATGCAGTTAGCAGCTAGGGTACAGCATACTGCTAATGGTAGCTGAAACTGAAAGCTATTTTTACAGCTATAACAATTAGTAAGGTATTGTAACAATGCAATAATTTCTCTTCATCTCTACAGCACGAGGTAACACTTGGTTTGACCCATCATTATGACAACTGTTGCTTTTAAAGATGTATCCTACTGTATGCTCACACACAAGTTTTCCTAAACCTTTCAAACAAGGTGGAGATAGTTGCATATAAGTAACTTATATTTTCTAGTGAGAGATTTTATTTAACAGTCTTCAAACTTCCCAGGAGTCTGAGTCAAAATGGAAGGGGAAGAACACGAAGTTAGAAAGCAGATGCAGTGATCACTATTCAAAATGAATTCCATTCACAGTTTTCTATTATGGCAGGGTGTAGGTGCTTCCCCTTTGAAGACACCATCTACAAAGGAAATGCACTGACAGGCTGAGAGAGCTGGGGTTGTTCAGCATGGAGAAGAGAAGGCTCCAGAGAGATACCATTATTTTGGCTGTGTACTGTTAGTATGCTTATGGTAGATCTTGCTGTCTGTGTTAGGTAGCCAGTACTGAAGTTATTCTAGAGTTGTTTGCAAAGCAAACCAAAAGGAGCAAAGAAACAGCTGAAAAATCAAAAAAGAGGGTAAAATTCTTTAGCACAAAATACAAAGAAAAGTGCTAACATATCAAATGTAGACATTTGACTACTTTGCAATTCTCCAAGTGCTGTTCTAATTTATAGACTCTCAGATTCCCTGTAACAATAAGAGTTGAGAACTGTTGTTTCACATTCACTGCCTCCTGAGCTGGGAGAGAAGGTGCACTGGTGAGAAGTGAGAAGAAAAAGGCATCATCTGGGATTCTCTCCCACTTTTCAGACATTCGGCCTGGACAGAAACACCTGCACAAACACACCAAGGCAGGAGCTGTCCTGTGCCTTGCCTTTCCCACCAGCAGTGCTGGGCTGTGGGAATTGCCCTTATCATGCTGGTGCTGCTGCCTCTGCACCTCCCACTGCCCCAGCCCCTCTGCAGGTGCACCTGGTCATGGCACGGTCACGGCAGGACATTGAGAGAGTGGTTTGCTCTCTCATGCCTTGACGGCTGGTCAGCTGTTCTCAGGTGTAGTGAGCCCCTAATTCCTAGGTTCAACCTGTATTGTAGGTGTTGTACTTGTGTGTAGCACAGGTGCAACAGGCAGGAAAATGGTACCACCAGAAACTGAAATAATACTGTAGATTTATGATTATTCATAAAGACATAAATACAGAAACATTTCTTTTCAAGGGAAAAATCATGCAGAAAGGAAGGAAGGCCTGTTTCGATGTTCAGGATGGGTTTGTTTTAAAGCACCAGAGGAGTTTCTTGAGTCAGCTCTGCTAAAACCTCCATCTTCAAATAAATCATTGCAAAACATTAAATGATGGGCCTGGGGGATACCATTCTTATAGCATTGTGTGAAATACTAGCATCAGCTTTATAGAGAGAAATCTGACACTGTGGGTGACTGTCAAGGCCAACTCCTGGGTCACCTGAGAAGCACTGGCTAAAATCCACTACTTGCTGAGTCCCATCCTTGACTGTCCCAGTGACAGCCTCCCAATGCAGGAGAGGGAGAGCTGTTTCAGAGCTGTACTCTTCACCCTGTGGGTTTTGACAGGTGGATTTTTCTGTAAGTGATATAAGACAAAATCAATTGATGTTTAATACCATTTGTAACCTGTAATTGTTTTCCTTCTAAAAATACGGACAGAAGCATTTTAATATAGTTCTTTTTAGGGTTAGGACCTTAGATTAGATTTGAGTAGTTACTGACTTACTAGTGTTCTAGAAAATTTGGTGATAGCATGATGTGGAGTCTGGATTATCAGGTACACAGATGGCAACCAGACTTTGCAGCTAGACATAGCATGTAAGGGAACTTGCTTTCACAAACTGGTCCAGCTCCATCTACTCGTTTATTTATCTTCTCATTTCTCTCCAATACTTCTATATTAATTGACCAGAGTTCTAATGGTAAAAAATATTCTTTTCACTTCCAGCATAGCTGTATTTATGACCTGTGTCAACTTGTTTTCTCTTATCCTGAATAGTTTTTGTCTCACTCAAGCATGTTTTAGACAATAATCTGTTTCCCTTGCAGCTTTGGCTAAAATTGCCACAGATTTATTTATGTTAAACCAGACAGTTTATTACGGATCTAAAACTGACTTGCTTTGTTCTAACTTGTTTTAAAGCACACCAAGTAGTTTTTCCTACTATAAATTATATCTGACTTCAGAGAACTGTAAGATGAGCTTATAGTTGATCTGCAATGCTTAGAGAAGCTTTGTAGATTTTTCTTTGATGTTTCAGCATGTGGACCCCTTATGGAGCACAAATAAACAGTTTAACGAAAAGATCAGCAAACCCTAGAAGGACATGGTGGGGGTGAGGGAACAAGAACTCAGATGGATTCAAGGCATTAGTAGTTAGCATTAGTGGGTTGCTGCAGTATGTTGCAGAGACTCCTGAAAACAAAGTCCAGTATCTTCCTCAGGCTAAAGACAATTAAGCTTGCAGTAGATACAAAGTGTTCATCAGTCCCTAGACAAGAACAGAAGAAATGCTACCATGAACATGCCAGGTAGTTTCCTGTATTGCAAAAGAAAGCCCTCCCTGAAAACAGCTGATAATACAGCTTGAGCAATCACAGCTATTTTTCCATTTCCAGCATCTCATGCAGATGCCCCAAGCCTGCTCAGGAACAGGTTTATGGAGGAGTACTGTGAGAACAATGGAAAGAGCAGCTGCTCGGGGTGCTGGTCACCCTCTGCAGCTCTAACAGAGATTGATGCTGATGATGCACATGGATAAATGCAGGCACAGATCCTTAAAGAAAATCACTAGGAAGAGCCAGCAGGAGTGTGGCTGCTGACCAGAGCAGATGAGATGCAGCTCTAGTAGCTGCAGGCAAAGCTCTAAAAAGAGCTGGATTGATCCAGGTATGCTGAGTGCCTACCCCAGTCTTCATTTTTGCCAGGTCCAATTTATGTGATTTATTTAGTGGATGTCAAAGTTCAAGCTTCTCTTTGGCTGGTTTTTTTCATTTTTCTTTGGTTTAACAGAAATAAAAATTAAATCTCAAAGTGGCAGCACACAGAAAGGGCAGACTGACCCAGCCATGCTCTTTACAGCATTAACTCTTGTGTTTGAGTAGGGTCAGGAATAAACTTTTGGGCAGATTTAGTTGTCTAAACATAGATCTCTGGTGCTGTTAGAGATGTCTCAGGGTAAGCTGCCTGCTGCCTGTCAGACATCGGTGGTCTCCTGGGGACCTGTGCCCATCAACCTGATGTGGATGTCTCACATACCTGAGAGCATCACCAGTGGATACTGGAGGTGGGATACACAATCATGCCAGAGTTTTTCCACCCATTTTCTTATTCTTCACATATATTTAATTATGTTCAAAAAATGCATTGGAGAAAAAGGAGATTTTAAAAATAATGACATCCACTAGTTCCATGTGCAACAATCTGAGCTTTCCTTTCTGTCAAGCAGGTGAGCACCAGCAACTTCTCTGCCTGATTTCCCAGAGATTTACAGCTCCTGTCTGCCTGATTTTGGTTCCTGTACTGCCTACTGCAGCTGAAAAAATCCTGTAATGGGCACAAGCAGAATGGCCCAACACTGTGTGAATCCTCTGGTGTCTTAAAAGGGTTGAGTACATGCCTCAGTCTTTTGCTCAGGGGATTTCTAATACACTCCCTCTCTACTCAAGACTTCCAAGAAACATAACAAGCATTAATAATTTTGAGATTAGCACCCTGCTGGTAAATAAATCTAAGGTTGTCTGGTGCGTTCAAATGTTTTTAGCTAGGTTGACAGATATATACATATTGCAGCATCTTGCATCCTCCTACATCCTATTTCTTTGGGAAGACAAGTCCCAAACAATACATAATGTCCCAAAGATGAGAACAGGAATACCAGAAAAACAAACAAACAAGTCAAAACAGTTGAAAACCCATCCCAGGTAGGAAGCTGTAGAATCTGTTGAGATTTCTCACTTCTCTACATACACAGTCATTGAGCCACCAGTTCAAAGACCTTTTGGAAGCCCAGTCTCCAGCTAATGAACCATTTCTCCAGCTCAGCACTGTGAGA
The DNA here is from genome assembly GCA_013400735.1 of Pomatostomus ruficeps. Classification (NCBI taxonomy): domain Eukaryota; kingdom Metazoa; phylum Chordata; class Aves; order Passeriformes; family Timaliidae; genus Pomatostomus; species Pomatostomus ruficeps. The sequence goes on along the minus strand of VYZT01034636.1, from coordinate 14,637 downwards.
GCTGTCAGGACTGGTCTGGGCAGAGCTTCTTATTCTTCACAGATATTTAATTATTGCTGTAGGCAATGGATGAGTTGACATCTCAAGGTACCTTCCAGGTCTATGATTCCTGTCTTTATCTTTTGTGTGGAGAAGAAAATTTATTTTCTCTGTCTACCAGGAAATACTCCAAACCATCTAGTCACCTTGTTAACATAACAAACAACAGGACCAGGGTGTGCGTCTCATTGGTTAAACTGTATATAATACACTCAGATCACAGAAGACAGCTTTTGGCAAATCAGCACCTACATGATTAATTTTTTATAAACACACATATACTCAAGATTAATTATTTATCTTGGCAGAAGTCTTTAATGAGCTATAATGCAACTGGAATCCAAGGTTAACTAGACTAACATTAATGACTAGGAAAAAAAAAGACGTGTTCTTAGATCTTGTGGTTAAAATCTTGTAGTACATCACATGTTATCAGGATAACATCCTGTTAGCAGAAGAAACTTTGAACTCCCACCCAAAGCAGTCTTAGTGACAGCCCAAACCTCATCACTCATCTCAAGCATTTCCGTCTGTTGAGACTAAAATACAAGAATAAACATAGGAGTAGGCTGCTGTATTTTGATCCTGATCTATTTCCAAAGACAGACTGAAAACATGATGCTACATTTGTGCTTCATCAATAGCCTGATTTACTAAAACAGACATTGCCAGTCAATGATTTTTTTCACCTTGTCGCAATCCTACCTTAGGCCCCTCTGGACTGGGTGAACTTTTTGGATAACAGCAGAAGACATGAGTACAACAAACTCAAACGATTCCATGATCCTATAACAATAGTGGCCAGATCCTCCTACCACTAGATAGGGTATATTATTCCTATATAAAAACAGTGTCGCCTTATTTTAAACCTATGCATTCCTAATAGAAAGTGTCTTACTGCTCGTGTCAGTTAATGATGCAGCTGAGACTGGAATGAACACCAACAGAGAGTGGTAACATCCAATCTGCCCAACAAGCAACACATCTCACTCACCCATGGCAAAGAGGCTGGAGCCACATATCACATATCTCAGAGCTGTGCACGGGAGAGCTCTCAGACTCAGCAGGCAGATCATCCCTCCACCAGGAGCCTCCACCTTTGCCATGGGATGGATGGATGGATGGATGGATGGATGGATGGATGGATGGATGGATGGATGGATGGATGGATGGATGGATGAGGGCCCCGGGGTAACCTGGCACCTGCAGCTGCTTTTGGTGGCAGCAAGGCCCTGGGATACCAGCACAGCCCTATTCTTGTCATGGCAAGGGACTGAAAACATTCCTGGAGGATAAAAAGCTGACCTGCTCAGAAAGCTCAAGACCATGAATCAGAAAGGGCAGAAAAGCAGATAAAGCCCATTTCATTGCAGTGTGCGGGTAGTCCCATGATAAAAACTTCCAAATATTAAAGCTTTTTAAAATAATGGAGAAGCAAAAGAAACAAAGAGCAATTACTGGTAGGCAAGGTCAGGTCTCATGTAACTGGGAAAGGCCACTCAGGGTGGGGCTATCTCGTCATTAGCAGATGCTACCATCACCATCTCCTATCATCCTTCCACCAAAGTAAGGGATTCTTCTGTAAGCTCTTCTTCAGTAAAGTTCAAATAATGGGCCTTGATTATTTAGGTAGGAGTTTATGAGAAGTGTAAAGGCTTTTACACACAGGTCAGAGTAGATGGGCACTTACATTTAAAAACAAACAGAAGCAAACAGCTCTGGGTGTTGGCAGCAGGGCAGTATCAGCAAGCACTGGGGTTTGTGCTGTGGTAATAAAAAGGTGGGGTTGACAAACACCTTTTTGACAAATGAATGGGCAACCTTAAGACAAGAAGTCCTTTTGTCTGCAAGGTTCCTTCTTCTCCTGTTCTGTAAAGCATACCTCTCATGTTTGTTTGTTTGAGCATTTTTCTCAGTCAACCACAATATGCAGCTGGAAAGTTGCCATCTGCCTCCTTGTCTGTTCAGAGGATGATATCAGTGTCTCTGAATGCCATCCACCATCTGCCAGCCAGGCTGTCACTCTCCCAAATCCTTGTGGCTGTTTTATGTCCAACAGCTGCATGACAGCAACACACACTGTCAGCTAGCTTGTTCCTGATGGTTTGTTGCTATCAGGATCAAAACAATTTTTATATGAATTCTCTATTGGATAATACAATATAGGTAAGTTTGATGGGTTAGTCAACAGCCTTTGCAATGACTGTTACTCTTTGCAAACTGAGAGGTGAAAACCTTGTTTTCTACATCTGGGACTAAACCTACAGTGACAAGAAGATCCTAATAGAATGAGTCACATTTACTTTTTCCTATTACAAAAAAGTGGAAATAGTGAAGATAATTGCTCTGATAGTTATTTAAACTGCAAAATTAAAATCATCTTTCTCCTACAATGTCCCTCCTGTTTCTAGTAGCTGTAAATATATGATCTCATGATACCTTATGATTATTTTTTTATTGAATTCTCGTGCTCATCACCATGACAGAGAAACTCACAATTAAGGAAAAAATGTAAGTTTGGGGTGATTCTCTCATGGCTGAATTTTATAGTGTTCAGTTTTAATGTTTTCAAGAATTTTTGTGGCTGATGGAACACCTTAACACAGAGAACTTTCAAAATCAGTTAGCTACCAGGGCATCATACAGTGGGAATGCCAAAGTTGCAAAACTGCAGCTTTTATTTCTAGAGGGCTCAATCTAGATGCTTAAATACGGATACCTCTGAGATGTGTGAGAGCACCCAGCACCTGCATGGGGCTGGCAGAGGGGACATGGGGCTGACAAGGACCTGACTCACCTGCTGAAGCCAAGGCAGGAAAGGATGCTAGGAATCTTCAAAGACACCATGCCTGTGGTTAGACATGAGTCATGCCTCGCATCACTTCCTTTGATTACTTATCTTGCAAATGGAAGGCATAAAAAATGCAAACAAATGGCTTTATTCCCCAAGGATAAATGTAGTATTTCCAGTTGGCAATAACTCTTTGTTATGATGGGGGCAGATTACTTTTATTTTATTGACCATAATACCTGATTGGAAGACACTTGGAAAACAGCATATTTTGCCTCTTTTTTCAGCTGAGATATCAGATTCTTAATTCAAGTGTTCTTATGTCTTATTAAAATGTGACACTCATTACCTCCATTAAGACTTGGGATGAATTAACCTTGATGGAACTGAAGTAAATTCTTGTGTATGTCAGCATGAAAGCTAACATGACTTAAGAACACCTACACAGGGATCAAATCCATGGGCACAATCTTCATGCTGACTCTTTCATGTCTTTTAAAGCTCAATTATTTAAAAGAAGGAGAACTTGAAGGATGTTGTACCCCATCAGGGAAGTCCCAAGATGACATGATTCATCCCTTGGTCCCTTCCTTGTTTCTAAAATATATCTCTGCAAGATGCATTATCTAAACACCATCTACACATTCAGACACAAGTGCTGTTACTATACAGACATGCATGTTTAGTGTCCAACAAACCAACTGTGCCTACAGAAATTGGAGGTTTCTGTGTCTAACATCTTTCTACCTCACAGGAAGGAAGTGGAGGAAGTTTCAAGATACTCCCAGGTCACCGGAGTCACCTAAAGCAGCAGTAATCAGTCCACTGCTTCAGCCATTAGTCGTAGTTAACAATAAAGGCAGAGTCATTTTCTGAACAGCAACTTCTGAAAATTTTATATTATTTGAAAGTAGCTAAGTTCTTGCTTGACATAAGTAGTTAGAATTGCAGGGCTACAATTTGAACTTTATCTGAACCATATGGCTATGCTGTGTAAGTCAAAGATGGATTACAGAGAAACCTGGAGCTAATAAAGTGATGATTAAGAACAGTAAAGATAGATAGTAGTGAAATGTGAACAACCAGAACATTAGTAATAGTTAGAAGAGACAAAGCTGGCAGTTTAAATATTACTTAAAAATTAATGGCTGGAGTGGGCAGCCCATTGATTTTGGTATATGAATTGTAATAACCATATTCCAACATGGAATACAGAACTGACCAAACCCCCACCAAAACCGACCTCAGGGGATGTGAAGAGGACCATGTGGCAACCATCCCGTAACAAAACAGTGAACCAATAAAGAGGGAGAAGACCCCTAATATTATTATTGGTCTGGAGTGTTGCATGAAGGATGGGCAATTTAGATTGTGAGGGTTTAATTGCCAAGGGGTTTCTTTGTTCAGGGCCCCTCTTTTGAGGCACCTAAGATTGAGCTACCAGGTATAACTGATTTGTGCCAATAACCCACCTAATGGAGATGAGAGTCTAGTGACAAAAATTTCTTTAACAGTAACAACAGAACTTGGTAGAGTATATTAAAACTGTTGTACACAAAGAAGAGCATTAGAGTCCAGATATTTTGGATTTATGTTTTTGTAAAACATAACTGCTTGACCTATTTACATCACGTAAAACATAAATGTAGCAACTCTTTGATATTTGAGATGGGTTCTATTTTTTTGGTCACAAATGCATCATAATTTTTTCATGGGTAGATGCTTGTTAATACCTACTACAGCAGCACTTACAGGACAGCTTCAGTCCTAAAAGGAACAGCAAATATATTGGATAATAAGGGACCATGGAAATAAGACGAATCTGCCACAGCTCTTTCCCAGTGGTGGGTGGCTAAACAAGAAGTTATTTCTGTCTTCTGCTGACTGTGGGCTCATGGCCAGGGACTGAACAAGAATCGACTGTCCCTGAACACTGGTCTGCCAGGGGAAGCAACAAAGAGCAATTGTTGAGCGTCGTGATGAGATAATAAAATCACACTGTGGTAATACTTGTACTAGGGAAACATTTCTACAGGGACAGTAATGATCATAGGCAACACAGAAGCCCTTGTGAGTTTTGTGAGCTTATGCCCAAGAGGACTCCTTGGACAGATATGTTCTCCAGGTTATATTATTTTTTACCTTCAAGTTGTCAAACCATACAGCCCACAACAACCTGCCATCCCCTTCTTATATTATAGAGTCCTCCCTGGGAGAAGGTTCAGTCTGTTTTGCAATGACAAGATGAAACTCAAGGATGTTACAGAGAATCTCAAAAAAAAATGATTTGAATTAAAACCAAAGAACTCACCCAACCCCAAGATTAATTAAATGCACAAACACCACAGAATCATGTATAAATGGTCTTCATGGATTTTTGAGAGACAGAAGATTTAAAAAAATTACACAATTTCACATAAGTAAAAATCCATCGAACTTTTCCAATCATAGAATGCAAACCATTGCTGCTGTTCCCAAAATGCCCGCAAAGCATCTTCCTTATAGCAGAGCAGCTATCTAGATTTTCAGGTGAATTGACTCTATTTGTATTAATATTAAAGACAGAAGATGTACAGATAAGCTTGATGCAAGTCTGCAAATGCAGAAAATAATTAAGAGACTTTAAATCTCTAAGGGTGTGACGTCAAAAACATTGTTTGATTGTAGGAAAAAAGTTCCAGACTGAGTTCAGAGAGCAAAAAGCACATGAAAATAAGCAGATTTGGAGTTGGAATGTTGCATCAGGTGCAGCTCTTAATGGGGAGCTGTTTCTGAGAGAAAGGTACACTGTAGTGATGGTTGGAAAACTTTTTCTGGAAGCATTTTTTTCAGTAAAATTTGATACTTTTGTTCAAACTAACATGTCCAGGAAGATACTAATTTTCATGAAAGCTCCATTTTAAAATGAGACATTTTAACATCCACATAGAACCTTTTCACTGAAGAATGGTTAGCTTTCAATGAAAACTCCATTTAATAATGACAGTTAAAAAAAAGTTTTAAAACCGAAACTTATTTAACAAAAAACCAAAACAAAACCCCTCATTTGACACAGATGATTCATTTCATATTTCTCCCAGAAGAAGCTATTTAAAAAAAATTAACTTCTTAAGTTTCAAAGTGGGCAAAATTCTGTTGTTGTATTATTCAACAGAATGAAACAACCCATTTTTGCCCAGCTTTCTAGTGCCAGTATTGACCATGAAAGAGAAGCTGCCTCTGTGCATTGCAGTACCTCCCAAAGCCACCATAAACCACAGCAAGAGGTGCTGCAGCACCACCGTGCCCCTTTCATCCTCCACAAAAAGCGCTTACTGGCTCATCAGCTGCCAAAGTGGTAGCCCCTATGGCTGGTTTCCGTATATGCTCCGCGAGTTTGTAAGACTGGCTCTGGAGGTTTAAAAAACACAATGTATAAGACACTCATGAGCCGGTGGTTACAAAGCATGAGATTAGGAGAAACAGCAAACTGCAGCTGAAAAGCTCTGGTAAGAACTTCTGTTCTGTTTTCAGGTTCTTCCAGAAGCGGTTTTCTGACACAGATGCTGCCATTTCTCCAAGATTACCTGTAACTTTCTAGGAACAACAGAAAGGTGCAATTCCTGGGTGAGTCTGGGTTGAATGGTGGGATTCTCTTCCAACCTGGGATCACCGCTGTTCCCACTGCAGCCTACAGCACAACTGTGGTGTACTGCACCCACATCCAGACTACCTTGTCTAGCATGGAGCTCATACACCTGCTAAACCTGCCTGAATGCAGTGCTGTGGTCACTCCTGCCACAGAGACACCTCATCTGGACAGTTTAAATGTGAGTGGAGTGTATTTGCCCTGCACTGCATTCCATGTATTGTCCACTGAAAGGCTCTCCAGGGCCAGGACCCTCAGGAGATGCCAGTTGACAACCATGTGACGTGTGTGTGTGTGTGTGTCCTGAGCAGCAGGAGCCTTCTTGGCCTTGTTTCCCGTGCACAGGTAGGATTGCTGGACACAGGCAGTGTTGCTGAACTGCTCACTCCTCTCCCCTTAAACAACCAGTCCAAAACCAGATGGTGTCGAGGTGGGACCATCCTCCCATTCACAGGGAGACAAAAAGCTCCTTGGATTTGTACCTGGAGCTTGTGCAAATGATATGGGGTGTCTTGCTCATTCTACCAAAGAAAATGTCCTGGGGAGCTGGTCTAAAAGCATCAGAACTGTGGCATGTCTCCAGGCCTCGCTGAATTTGGATTTAAAAAATAGTTACATGATAATATAAATGTTACAGAAACTGTCACTTTAGCCTGTATCAGCAAGCAAGCTGTCTTCTATTGATACATACTGTAAAACTGCAGGTTTTCAGCATTCAAGGAGAAAATGCACTGCTGAATAAATATTGCTTTTATCCACTAGTTTCAAAATTGGAGCTAAGAGCCCCAGCTTCTTCAGCCCAAGATACTTAACTTGCAGAGGAACCAATTATTCACAGCTGTCACACAAAAACTCTTGACAATCAGGTAATTTTGAAGTTAAACGTCTTCATGCAGACATACAAATGTTAGTAAAAATTGTTTCAGTCAAAACTTATATGGTAATTTGATGCAGAAAATCCCAACACCTGGATTTTAATCAGGCCCTTCTGGGAGCACTACACTTTGAGATACTCCTGTCCTTATTGGTCTGTGATAAACAGCCACATTTTTAAAATATTAGCCTTTGGGACGGAAGTTTTTCATACATCTTTAGGGAATTATTTTAGTGTTCAGAATGTTCCAACACAAATTTGCTAAACTAACTAATATTAGTTTTCCCATGACATCCTGTGCATCATTTCTTTTTCTCAAGATGAAATTGCTGCCCTGTTTAAGCCACAAGGAGCCTTAAAACATTCATGTACGGTAAAGAAGCAATGTTATCAGCTACATACGAATTTCCCCCATAAAATAGATTTTGAGTTTAAATCCTCACTTGCAGCTGTATTAATACCATGCAAAGTTAAAATTGACAATAATAAAGTCATTGCATTCTTGACAATCCAAACTGAGTAACTACTTACATGTGAACTGCCCATTTTTGCTTAGCCTGAATGTGGAAGGTGCAACTCTTCTGCTCTTCAATAAAACAAGCATGCAGTTGGAATAGCTAAATACTACCTGACTGTGGGTTAATCAATAACTTCTGACGTTATTTAAATTCTAGTCATTGCAAGGTGGGGTGTATTCATTATTACATGGTGCCTTTATTATCCCTACTATCTAATATCACATCCTGTTGTGTCATGAAGCTGACTGGTTTTTCTAAGTAAAATCAGGATTTCACAATGTAAGCCTCAGTATACATACTGATTTATCTAATTGTTATTACAAGGATTTAAAACATAGAAATATTGTAGCACCCAACATGAGCATTCCAAACATATTAGAGAGAAAGATGGCTCCTTTGAGGGTTTACATCAGAATTTAATGGTGTTTAATATGCCACTGAGGGCCCTCAGCTCCTACAAAACGTTTTGAACAGAATCTCACTCCCTTAATTTGGTTTATGTGACCAGGCTTTGGTAGTCGGGGGACTTCAGGGGTGTCCTTTGTGAAAAGAGACCAGGGGTCGCCCCCATGCTGGACAGAGCCAGTGCCAGCTGAACCCTCCCCAGGACAACATTGAGCCACATCAATGATGCTGGTGGTGCCTCTGTGAGAATATATTTAACAAAGGGTAAAAATTACTGTGCAGCAGCTGTGAGAGAGGAATGAAAAAAATATGAAAGAAACAGCCCCACAGACATCCAGGCCAGTGCAGAAGGAGTGGCAGGAGATGGTCCAGGTGCCAGAGCAGAGATTCCCCTGCAGCCCGTGGTGCAGCCCGTGGTGAGGCAGCTGTGCCTCTGCAGCCCACGGAGACCCATGGAGGGCAGAGATCCACCTGCAGCCCTTGGGGGACCCCACATGGGAGCAGGTGGATGTGCCTGGGGGAAGGTGCAGGTCATGGAGAGCTGATGCTGGAGCAGGGTCCTAGCAGGAATGACAGCCTGTGAAGTGGAGCCCACACAGACACAGGTTTTATGCAGGACCTGAGACCCTGAGGAGGAAGGAGCAGCAGAGACAAAGTATCATGGACTGGCTGAAACCACCACTACCCATTCCCTGCACCACCCAGGGAAAGGAGGTGACAAGTTGGGAATGAAGGAGTGAGGTTGACGAGAAGACATGAGAAGAAGGGTGGGGTCAAGAAGGTGATTTTAGTTTTGTCTTTGCTTCTCACTATCCTACTCTATTTTTAATTGGCAATAAAGTAAACTAATTTCCTTAAGTCAAGCCTGTTTTGCCCATGACAGTAAATGGTGAATATCCTCCCTGTCTTTATCTCAACCCATGAGGTTTTTTGCCTTATTCTCTCCCCTTGTCCTTTTGAGGGAGTGGGAGGGTAGCTTGGTGGACCTCTGACCACCAGCCAAGGTCCTTCTTTAGACCTTAGGCAAGATACCCAGAGAAAAATAAGAAACCAAAACAAATACACTTGAATTTATAGCAGTTCAGGAGGAAAAAAATTCTATGTGATTCTGTGCAAAAGAAAATCACTGTGTTACTGAAAATGCAGCAATGATTTTCAGTTTTAAATAGATCGATAGGCGCAAAGACCTTACAATCATTCAAACACACTTAAAAATAAAAGATCAGCTTTGATCATGGTGTTTAAACTCAAATAATGCAAAAATCAAATGTGAGTATGAAAAAATTTGTCCAGAATCCAGTGATTTGTGGTAACATACTGTCTCAAATGCATCATCGAGGCCTTTAATGATCTGGGAACTACCCACTTCTTTCAGAATATTTTTGGGAATAAAGCCATCCCATCTGACATTAAAGAAAATATTATAGTTAGAGGGAAAGCAACTGCAGGGCTTCTCTGGAAACTGAGCATGAGGTCAGGGGGGCACTCATAAGCTCAAATACAGACTGGCATTCCTACTGCTTTCAGTGGTTGTGAGTAAAATACAGCAGCCCAGAAGGTGCAATTAATTAAGGATTTAGAACAAGCAGCTGATTGAGTCCTACTGTACTGTGCTGTGCATGGAAATGGTCTATCTAAACATGCAAATAGGCTATCAGAAGGAAAGTTATGTGTTACTCTCACTGATCAATTTGGTTGACTTAGCTTATGTTCTGGGACTAAAAAGTTTCTGCAGTTAATAAGAATTAAGGATTGTATGCTACTTTTTAGCTTTGTAAATAACAGGACTGACTCCTTGCAGAAGACCTGAGGACCATACTACTGCGAGTGACATACCCCAGGCAATGACACAGGGGCACTCTGAGAATTCAGAAAGGTGAAAAGGAGCTGAAATATTATTCCAGGTAGCAAACACCACACTGCAGTGTGGAACTGGCCTGATAACATTGCTACTCTGGAGATCATTGCTGGTGACCCCCAGGCTAGTCTTTGTTCTAAAGGTAACCACAGAATTGTTTACAGCTGATGGGTCTTAACTGAGGCTAAATGGAAGAGGCAATGGAAATCTTCAGTAAACCGAAGCAAGTGAAATAGTGAAGCACCAAAATGGTAACAGGTAAGAACTAAGTGAAACTGAGTTTTTGCAGAGGATATTTGTGGAAGTAGTGTGCCCTCATGGATGGGCAGCGGGATGGTGCATTGTCTGTTTGCAGGAAGATGCGGAACTTTCCCTCTAGAAGGCACCTGGATTTCTGTGTGACAGAGAAACACAGCTCACAGTTTACATTAGAGTCAACAGAATGAACACCTTCACCAGCCTTGATCACAGCATTGGTATGAGCTGTGAAATGGCTTTCACAGTGGTAGTAGTGCTTGGCACTCCTGTTCAGCTCTGCAGATCTCTGGTGAACCTGTGTGGGATTGAGAATTTTCAGAAAGACAAGCACAAAAATTCTGAACACTATTTAGAAATTTATTCAGATAAGTCAAAATGGGCACAGGGTTGACCAGAGATTGATCACACACTATCAGGGACGAAGAGATTCTCAAAGGTTTACCAAGACATTCAGTAACAGGGATAAGCTGAAGGAAGAACTGACACTTTCATACCTTTAAAGATGAATTTAAGGGCTTGAAAACTGGAGTGGAAGTCCTAGATAAAAAATTCAGCCTATCAACAAATTTGGCTAAAACCAGGCATTTACAATTCAATTGTCTCTAGTGTCCTTGAAGGAAGTCACTGGATATGCAAAACCCCACTATTTCTATGGAAAAATTCCCTGGGAAGTATTTGGTCCTGAGATCTGATAAACAATTGCCAATTTAAGTAAGTGGCTCAGGGGTGCTGCACAAATCACTCATGAGGAAGAGACAAAAGTCATCTTGGAGAGCAAATGTTCTTCGCATGCTGGTGAAGGTGGCATGAGCTGGCCAGGCCAGCCAGGACCAGAAGGAATCTGAGTAGGAGACCTCAGTGCAGCTGCTCAGTTCAGAGGAGAGCTGCACGGATTCAGCTCAGCTCGCTCCTTCAGAGCACTGCATTTTACTGGCAGGTCCCCACCAGCCCATCAAGTTTGCTGAGCACACTGGAAATCAACTTCTCTCTCAGTAAATAGAGGAAGTGTCTAGAGGAAGCCAAAATGCTATTTCTGTTTTTAAACAAGGAGGAACTGGTTGAAAATCCAGAAAGCACAGGTAGTTTGTTTGAAAAGTGCAATGAAACATGGAGTTACCTTGTTGCAAGAAAAAAAGAACTAAAGACTTGCAATAAGGAAAAAAGCAGACTTCAGAAAAGTCAGTGAACAAAAAGGTAATGTCTTTTGAGAAGGTAATGTCAAGAATGAAGGCTGCCGAGAATAACTGGAAGCAAATGTATTAAAACTTAAGAAGCAAATTTTCTTTAAAGGAAGAAAAGATAGGAGGTATAGTAAGAAAAATATTTATCAATAAGATTATTCCTGCCAGAAATGAATGCCTTTAAGTAAGCAGCCATGTGCACTAACCTGAATAGGATTAAAAAAAAAAAAAAGAGAGAACAGTCATTATATATAGTCAGTGACACCCTGTGTCTATTCAGCATCAAACTACGGGAGGAAATCTCCGAACCAGGGTTGATTTCATATGAGCACTAATTCAGGTCAAGGAAAGTCATAAACAGCTGGAGAAGGCTGGGCACATAGTGCCCATTTTTCAGGATAAATCTGCTCATTGTTGCAGCTGCCAGAAGGGTCAGCTGGAGAAACTGTAAACTGCACAATATCCTACACATTATCTATCTATCTATCTATCTATCTATCTATCTATCTATCTATCTATCTATCTATCTATCTATCTATCTATCTATCTATCTCCATCCTGAGAAGCAGAGCTGGGAGGGAGTCCATGTGGTTATAATGATAGCCTAAGGTTTGGAAAAAACGATCATCAGTGTGATCCTCGATGCTCACTTTATTTTACATACGTGATTTAAACCAGTGCGATTATAACTTCAAAGACCTCAATTGAAGGTGCAGGAGTTCAGACTGTTTTATCTATGACCTTCATTTAGTAAGTGAATTTGAATCAATTTTCTTCAAATTCTCAAACTCATTAATAAACATAGAACAATTTTGTTGTATGGTATCGTTTCTGGTACTAAATTAAAATCCTGTTATAAGTCAAGTACTTTCACTGTTCACTTCTAATCACAGGTCTGCTCAGTTATACTGCCTTTTTGAAGATCCACCCTGTGTCAACAGGTTCTTTGCAACTGTCTTGCTTTTTCTTCTCTTTTGCAGTTCTATAACTGAAAAGTCTGAGGCAGATGATAGCAATATTATTATATAATATTAATTATATTAATAGAATAGGAATACCTCCTACATTACTGTTATTGTGAGCATCTGAATTTTTAGCTTGTGGATTCTCAAATCTGTGTCTTACAAAAATTATTAGTCAGGTGCTGGTGCCTCTAACAAGAAAATTTACCTGAGAACCATCCAAGAAAAAAATTGTCCTGCCCTATTTAGAGGTGTGTCTTAATTGCTGGTATCAAAAGCAAACAGATAGTACCAGCCAACGACCCGTACCATCTGGTTTATGTGGCAATGGGCAAGGTAAACCACGTTTTTTATTAATATCTTTTCATAGCTTATTTATAAACCATAGTGGGGTGTGACAGAGAAGGTTTTCTTAAGGAACCCAACTGATGTTAAAAGAAATGAGGAACGAGGTCAGATTTGCAGGCTGTGACTGTTCCTGGATGGAATCCTGTCTGTGATAGAAGTAGGGAGGCCTCATCATAGATTCTGGAGGTCATGTGAGCTGCTCCTTACTGCAGGGAACTCTGTGTTGGCACCATGGGGCACATCCATGGGCTGAGGTTTCATGTCTCTGCAGATACATGTAAGTGGGATCCTGAAGATGCCAGTGATGCTGAAGAAGGAGAACTGGGTCTGTAGTTCTCTAGGGACTTACTTAAACATAACAGAGCACTGCGTTTCTTTCTACTGCCATTGGTCCTCTTTCAGCTGTCACCACTGCTCCAAGGTTATTCCTGAGCATGCAGGAAAGAGCCTTAAAAATAAATGGCACAAGGATCAGGGCCTCACTTGCTTAGCTTTTTCTTCTTATACATAAAATTATAAAATTATTCACTAAAATGTTGTGTAGAGAAAGTTTACTGTCTAATATTATTCAAGATTTAGAGTTTTTTTGTTTCGTTTTCTTTGTGCCTGTGTGCACCTTGCTTGTTAAATAAACAGTTCTTTTTCACGTCTCTCCAAGAAGATTTTAATTCCCAACCTTAGCTAAAAGAAAAGACTGTAATTCTGCCTTTTAGAGGAAATATCTTTTCGAAGTCTCCTCCCAAAATTTGTCTCAAACCAGAACAATAGTGTTAAAAATAGAGAGCCTTTCCCCCATCAGTAATTCCCCGACAGTAAGAAAATGCTTGGCATCGATTTCCACACAGGTAGTATTTTAAATTATTCAGAAGCACCTAGATCCCAAGATCAGGAGGGGTACCTGTTGCTGTTTTATTTGGAGTAGTGTCCTTGGTGACACTCTCCACCTGCTCGGGACCCCGGGCAGGGGTACACACAGAATGGGATGCTGCGGGCACTCAGGGCTGTAAGCTCTCGGTCCCCGCTGTGCCCACCGGGGCACATCCAGCTGGGGTAGCCCAGAGCCACGGCTCAACGCAATCATCTCCCGCATTCAGTCCATTCAATTCCATTCCACACTGGAACGGGCTGCCCAGGGAGGTGGCGGAGTCATCGTCCCTGGACGTGTTTAAAGAAAAACTGGATGTGGCACTCAGGGCCCTATCTATTTGACATCGTGGCGTTCGGTCACAGGTTGGACTCGATGATCTTGGAGGTCTTTTCCAACCTAATTGATCGTGTGATTCCCTGGTGGAATGCTCGTTTGTGCCCCTGCAGTCGCCCTTGCTCTGAGCGGCCACTCGCGTGTGTCCGGGTGTACTACGAGGACACTGTTGTTAAACCGAACCAAGCAGGCAACAGAGGCATTTCAGGCTTGGCTCTGTTCCCGGTCAGTGTCAGCGCGGTCGGGGGCTGCAGCCAAGATGAGCGATCGCCCTCCCAGGGCACCAGCCCCCCGTCCCAGGGCTCCGGTGCCGGCCGCGATCGCCCTCCCAGGGCACCAGCCCCCCGTCCCAGGGCTCCGGTGCC
>VYZT01034628.1:0-22052 GCA_013400735.1 Pomatostomus ruficeps | reverse complement strand
TGACAGCCAGCAGATGTCTGATCTTGTCTGCGTAATTCTAATTTATTCCTGTTTTCCCTTACTAAAAAGTCATAAGGGAAGCTTAATAAAGTATAGCTCATAGTACATTCTTTTAAAATGATCATTTATTCTGAAAAATGTTTTGCTTTTTAAAAAAAATTCCTTTCTGAATTCTCCAGAATCTGAGTCTCACATTTTTGCATACATGGTTTGCAGAAGAAGCCTGTCTGAAGCACACACTCCTTTATCGGAAGTACTTTATAATGCACTGTTTAATTCAAAGGAGAAAAGAAAGAGATGATGTTGCTGCAACCACGGTAACAATATTAACAATAGCATGGATGAAGCCTGAAAGGAAATCACTAAGCAAAACACGATAATAAAAAGAAAAGTCACCATGGATTATCAACTGGGGTATTAATAAATAATTTGTAATGCTGAGATTACGCAGTAATTCTGGCACTGCTAATTGCCCTGATATATTGAACTGTACTTTGGGCCAGTGATTTGGGTCAAGATGATTTGGGAAACAGGAAGGTGAATGTAAAGGAAACTGAGTAAAAATCCTTCCTCTGCAGAGTCAGAGCTATTTAGGAGAACCTTTCAATGCACCTGGTAGCAAATAGAGACAACATTAGGAGAAGAGCTCTCAACAACCAAAGGGAACAAGGAAAACACACTGAAATAATTACTGTTTGTCTAAAGCTCTCTTAGCTATTGTAAAACAGCTCTAAGGAGAAAATATTTTGAAAAAGCTGATGAAATGTGGCTTGATCATTGGGACTGCTTTCTCATTTAATAAGAAACCAAAATGGATATCAGAAAACTAGCAGCGAACAGCATATTGTGGTGTATTTAAACAAAAGTATGGGGATTTATGCCACTCGGGCATGCTGTTTTCAAAAAACAGACAGTTACCGCCATGCACCTAGGACCTGGTGTACCACTGCTGATGGCAACAGGAGCCTTCAAAGACTTTGTTGCCTTCTGTATCAGTCACCACTGAATAAATGAAAGCATCAGTTATATTTCTCAACTACCCTGGAGAAATAAAACCATATAATTTCTTTGGTGTTCTTTGTTTGAAATACTTGTCTTTAATTATTTCCTGCTTTAATGTACCCCTGTGTTTCTAATATGTTCTGTATGCATTCAGTCCTATTGAGTCCTAATACCCTATGCAGTTTCTTTAGCACTTTTTCCAGCAACAGCAATGGCTTAAGAAGTGAGGCAGAGAATGTGGTGGCTACTGCAAGAAATGCTCTGTAAATCATTTATTATGTCAATTAAAATGGCTAAGAGTTGAGCCTGGGATAGTAGAGCAGGAAGAGCTATCATGTGAACTTTAAAGCTCCTGATTGTCACTATGCTTGTTTTACAAAAGCCTATGAGAATTTTCCGGAAAGGCATTTTATTTGGTGAAAAAGCAAAAGTTAACTGTAACATATTCACTACCTTTCTGGTCAAGTTGGTAAGGCTGGGAGAGCATGTTTGGATATTGAGCTGGTAGTTTGCTCGACAGTTTTAAAGTTCTTTTAAATTTATTCCAGAACAGTAGTGACTAATGGAAAAAAAAAATCACAGA
The DNA here is from genome assembly GCA_013400735.1 of Pomatostomus ruficeps. Classification (NCBI taxonomy): domain Eukaryota; kingdom Metazoa; phylum Chordata; class Aves; order Passeriformes; family Timaliidae; genus Pomatostomus; species Pomatostomus ruficeps. The sequence continues at coordinate 20,467 of VYZT01034628.1, read as the reverse complement.
ATGGTTTGGGTTGGAAGGAACCTTAAAGGCCATCTAGTTCCAACCCCCTGGACTGCCCTGGGAAGGCAGGGACAACTTCTAGTAGACCAGGTTCATCCAGGCTGGCCATGAACATTTCAAGGGATAGGACAGAAGAGGAAATTATTCCTCTTTGTAGGATGTGGGTCCAAAATGATTTGGTGCTCTTAATCTTTTCACCAGTAAGTGTCTATATTACTGTAGTCACCATATCACTTTTGACACTGACTGGTCCTTTCAGAGGTGAAGTTAAAGATTAATGAACCCTGAGATGAAACTGTTCTTCCTAAAGAGACATGATCAACAGATGTGTGGTGCAAGTGTTGGGGTGATCATACCTGCATGCAATTAATCATTAAATGGGTGGTTTGAGTTCAGTAGTGAACCCTTTTGCAAACATAGAAGGCATCCAGAAGTTTTTGCAGGATGATGTTTCCTACACGGTTTAGAATTGTGAAGATGGAAAGAAGTTGTGCAGTGCAGAAAAGGTCCCGCAGCTTGAATTTTGGCTTCCAGGGTGGTTAGATCTGGAATTTTAGTTCATGTCTACTAATCTCTCAGTGTGCTGAAGTCACACTTCAGCAACACTTCTGCCTCAAGAATTTCTTTACATGATAGATCACAGCTGAGCATCTTCAGCTCAGTTGAACTGTCTTTAGCCATCTGATGTTAATCATCCTGTCTGTGACATCCTTCTGGCCATTTGATACTGCCCACATTCTTCCAAGGAAGAGATGATGACAGAGAGAAACATCACTCTGCTCCTCACAGCATTAATCACTGCTGACTTGTCCTGCTAATGAAAAAACTGCTTCCTCTCTCTCTTGTTCCTTCTCATATTTAACCAACTACTTGTCTTGGTGGATATGAACACTGAACCCAGATTACAAATAAAGTAAATCCTTAGTTTACTTAGTAGAAGTCACAGCTTCTTTGGAATAGCTGAAAGTTAAGATGTACTCTTTGGTTAGTTGGTTGGTTTTTTTTAAAGGGCTGCAATTCCACTTTCACAAAGACAAATCTTAAAAATGCTGTTGACCCAGCTCTACAGTAACCCTGTAATGATTGTACTTAGTAAAACAGTAAGCCTACTATCACACTGAAGGTAGAGGAAAGAGTTGTTTGGTTTTGTTGGTGGTGGTGGGTTTTTTTACTTGGTTGGTTTGGGTTGGGTTGGGGTTTTTTGTGAGAAGGGATTTTGTATTGGAATATCTACCAATTTTCTGCCCATCTCTCAAATTCAAATCTGTCCAGGGATTACCAGTATGATTCATAACACTTTGGGTGGATGTGGGCTAAGATCTCCATTACAGACCCAAAGGAAACAGTGACAGCCCATTTCATGGGTTCTTACACACAAACACTGCCTCCACACATTAGGAGTCCCCTCAGCAGCACAAATGCCCAGCCTGAACAGTCCTGCACAGCCCAGAGGAAGAAGGCACAGCAGTGCTGCAAGCATTGAAACTGGAGAAAGAGGGATGCTTGAGAGGCCAGCATAGAAAGCCACTCTGACTGAGCCAGCATCTAGTCTAGACCTTTCTCCACAGCCATTTGTCTAACTTACACTTAAAAGCTGTTAGCACTGGAGTTCCTCAGACTCCTCTGATTTCCTCCAGTGCCAAACTGCCTTCAAATTGTTTGTGAGGAGATGAGACTCTAGACGCTGTCTTTTAACTGTTTTCATTATGGGTGATGTTCAGAAGATGGAGTTAGACTCTTCTTGGAGATGCTCAGTGGGAGCAGTGGACAGAAGTTGCAGTGGAAATCCATACTAGCTCTTAGGAAAAGAGTTGTCCTCTAATAATTAAAGCGTGGTCAGCTCCAGAACCAGGACATAGAGGCTGTGGTCTGTCCATTCTGATAGATACTCAAAGTATAACTGAAAAAAACCCTGAGTGACCTGATCTGACCTCCAACTTATCCCTGCTTTAAGAAGGAAAGGGACCAGAAACTTTCAGCTATGCCTTCCAGTATAAATTACCCCGTAGTACTGTATTTCTATGATGCTGTTCTTATGATTAGAAGGTTTTTTGGGTTTGTTTGTTTGTCCTTTTTTGGGGGTTTTTTGTATGTGACTAAATTGCTGCAAAATAAGCCAGTTTCTGGAACACTATTATCATGTTCTTCTTCAATGTGTTCTTCTCTATGGTAAACAATTGCTGGCACAGTACAAAGCCTGTACAGGGTTAGGTAAGGTACTGCCAGGAAACTCCAGGCTTCAGTCCTAATGACCACTTCAGGAACTTCTTTCTCTTGAATCAGTCTTGCTGAGAAATAGTGCAATCTACTACAGGAAAGAGGTTCTCCTAACATCACTGATAGACTTCCAGGAACCAGACTCCCTCCATGCTTGGTTCTGAACTGTTAATGGGAGTTCACAGTTCCAGTCCAGATCATGATCATGCTGCAGAAAACCCCTTGAGTCATATAAAGTGCTTGTTACATCAGCAGCACAGAATGATAACATTGTCACCAGACAACAGTGACTTGAGCTGTGCCTCTGTCCCCTCACTCTGCAAAGCGACCATCCAGGTCGAGTGAAATGCACTGTCCACTGGAGGGGAAGCCATTGTAGCTGTTTGAGTGTGCAGGATCTGAGCTCAGGGCAATGCCAGATTTATAACTCAAGTCTTTGGTGAAAACAAATTCTTAACTTAGTAAAAGCATTTGGCCTCCTGGAAGCATTCAACCTTCTAATAGAAGGTGTCCCTGCTCATGGCAGGGGCTTGGAATTAGATGATCTTTAACGTTCCTTCCAACCCAAACCATTCTGGGATTCTATGAAAGCCTGGGAACAGTTTAGATGAAGCTATGCATGTCTTTCCATGCCAGCTACTTGTGTAAGTGATTTATGGACTGCAATATGCCATGGAACCAGATCACTTCATAGGTTTCCTTAATGGCGGGGGGGGGGATTATGACTGCACTTTCTGAGCAGCATATCTGTTCCTTCAAGGCATCACCATTCCTGCAATAAAAACAAACCTGCTTTTCAAGGGAGACAGACCTCTCCTTTTCTAGGAATACAATAAATGTCTTGGCAGAATCATGCTTTGAATTTACAAATGTCAGAAGTAAATTCTGATTATTTATTTTGGATAAATAATGAACAACATAAAAATTGCTGACTGACCTTCATTGGAAAAGTTGCTTTAATGGGCCCCATAAACTCTTCTATTGATGGCAGGTTCATAAAGTCCATATTGACTTCGGCTAAAGGCTATAACTTCTATCAATACTGTCAACAATTAATATTGACTCATAAAGGTATCCTGTAAACTGAGTCATAGCATTATGTTACTTTACGTTGCCATTAGCAAAATTTCATTTCTTCTTGAAAATGTTTCTCCTATAAATCTGGGATTTCTCAAAATAGCCTGTGTGATAGCTAGCAGCCCAGAGAAATACTGCTGATGTGGAGTGAGGAGGGAAGAAATGTCTTTGTGTTTGCCAGACAAAGCTTCTGAGAGGATCTCAGGCTTCATTTGCTCCTACAGCAGGTCTCAGGCTGTTAGGGTTTGTGGACAAAGGTTTCTCACACCTTTATCTGTGACAAGGAATTACAAAAAGAAAATGCTCAAATTCTGCATACATATAAGACTTTTCCCTAATCTTCTTTTCTTCCTACCTTGCAACATTTGTTTGGATACATTTATACCACCAATTCAACTGCAGTCCTATATTTAAGTGACCAGTTTCTCAGTTCTAGACCAGTTTTTCTGACCTGAACTTGCCTGATGTCTATGACATCTTCCTAGGGAATCTAAGCATCAGATGAAGCTCACGACCAGCCCAGTTTGGATCTTAGTATTTTTTTTCAAGTTCCACGAGCTCTTTTTTGTCAGTATGGACAATACTATTAAATACTGGACACCACAGCAATCTAGGTTTTGTTTGTGCTACACAGACTTTTGTTTTTAGTATGATACAGACTTACTCATTCAAAACACCCAACATCTAAGACTGCAAATACCTAGGCCCCAAAGAAATTCCTGCATTTATACAGCACTGTATATTCTCCACCACTCGTTTCCCCTTTTCTAGTTGCTATGAAGTGATGGTTCAATGAGTGGTTAGTGTGTCATTAAACTTAAGGAAAGAGGAACTGAAGGTTGTCTCCACCCTGACATGAGTACTACTGCCTCTCTGATTACTTTCAGTAAAGCCTTTCAAGGCATGTGAAGTTGCTAATGTGTTGTTCCTAATATAATTTCATTTGTAAGTGATCTGTAGATACAAACTTGTATTTGCAGGTGTAGAGATAGCATTACAGAAAGCAGGGAAAAAAACTCCAGCAGATAATGAAATTATTTTCTCTTGAGACCAAAGAAAAAGACTAAAAATCTGTATTTTGCTTTTCTTAGTAGGCATGGAAAGAAAAATGTATGGGATAGGATTGCAGCTGCTCACACATCATATGGAAAGCACAATAAAGAGCTTTGGATAGAGGAGAATGGGATGGAAATGCAAGGTGTTTACTTTTGGCTGTTTTCTAGCAACAACTGTGCAAAACTTTAGCTGACCCTGATGATCCCTCTGATTTTTCATCAAAACACAAGGATCAGAAGGAAAACAATATAACCTGGCACTGTGTGCCTGCTTGTAAGACACTATACTAAGAATCTTTAAAAAGTATGGTAAAGATAATTTAAAAGGATTCTTCTGTACATCCTTTGAACAGAAGGCCATTTATCTTTGAACTCTGCCTAATATATCATTATCTCCAAGCAGAAACTTAATAAGCTTCAACTGTAATTTTATTGGAGTTAAACATAAAATCATGTGGGTGGTGTATGTCTCACCGTGTCATGGCTTCCAGAGGAAAACTTATCATCATTTGTCGCTATAATACTGTGGCAAAAAGCATGAAAAGAACAAGTGATACAGTCATTTCACATGAGCTTTCTGTGCTGAGCACAAGTGCCTGATTACTTGTACACAGCAGCTATATTAAGAAGCAGGCTGTGCTATAATTGAATTAAAGGTGCAAAGGCATATAGGACTGGATGAACTCTTGGGTCAAGTTGCAACTGAATCAAAATCCCCTCTCCTTCTCCTACACTGCTTGGCAGAACTGCTGACCAAAAGGTTCACAGACCCACAAAAGACATGCAGGAATCCCTGCAGCTGGGGACACAAAGTTACAGGGATAAAAAAAATCTGTGACCTTCAGCTTTTATTTCACACAAAGAAAAAGGCTTCTAAAAATATTTCGCCATTGTTTTCCTTCAGAGAGCAGTCGGCCAATTTACATAAATGAAATGGCCCCTGTCAAGGAACCAGCAAGGAAAAGAAGAAAATTATCTGCCCGGAAAATCTGTAGCAAAGATAAGAGTAGCATTGGCCAGGGGAGGGGAGATTTAAATGCCTTCCCTCTGAAAAGTTGCTGCAAAAAGCAGGGAGAGTATTACAGCTATTTAATGATCTCTGTCGCAGTGATAAATAAGTAGGAACTTCTCCAGCAGTTCATTAACAAACACTCTGCAGGACAGTACAAAAGGCCACTACATGGAGTGTGACAAAAAGACTCAACACAAAACCTGAGGAAGATTAAGGTGGAGTAGTAGGAAGAGTCATTCCTAGCAGAGCTCAAGGCTGGCACTGCACACGCTGTCACCACTTACCAGTTTCAGTATTCTCATGCTCTGTGTCGGTGAGGGTGAGGTTGGAGTTGGCCCGACTGGACAAGCAGGAGCTGCGTCCGGACTTGGTGTTGCGTCCCCAGAGCCTCACTGGGTGCTCAGGTGACATGACCACATCTGCTTCCGTGTCAGCATCCGAGCCGGCGCTGATGGAGTAGCCACAGTGAGGCAGCCCGATGTCGGTCCGGTACAAAGTCCCATGTGTGGGTGTCACGTCTTCAAGTCCCAGTTCCCGCAAAGAGAAGTTGGCTCCTATGAGAAAACACATAGGCCGGGTTATTTTTCAATAGGGCGCGGTGCCATCCAGCACAAGTCAAGAGCAGAAGTGTTCATCCTTCATGTGGGGCACAGCAGTGTCACAGTAACACATGGTAACATCATACCAAAGATATCCCTCTTCAGTGGTCTTGCTCAGTGCAAGACCAGAGACCACAGAATCAGGGAATCATTAAGGTTTTAAGATCAAGTCCAACCATTATTCAGCACTTCCAGGTCCTCCAGTAGACAATGCCTCTATGCACCTCATCTATACTTTTTTTAATAACACCTCCAGAGATGGTCATTCCTTCACTTCTGTAGGCAACCTGTTCCAATCCTTGACCACTCTTTCAGTGAAAAATTTTTTCCTAATATCCAATCTCAACCTCCCCTGGTGTCACTTGAGGCCATTTCCTGTTGTCCTACTGCTTATTACTTGGGAGAAGACACCAGCCCTCACCTCATGTCAACCTCTTTTCGGGTATGCCAAGACTAAAAAGCAGCTGCATTCCTGCTTCTGGAACCTGACAAAAACTCAGGGCATATTCACTGAAATCATCAAGTTTGAAAGCAAAAACGGATGCAGAAATGGTGCAATTCTTTAGGAAAGGCAGAAAGTAATCTTCTTGTGAGAAAAGCAAAATGAGGCGTGCAATGATCAAAAGTCCTACCATACACCTGACAACTTCCCTACAATAGGCAATTTGAGTGAGTTCTGCTCATTGAAATCCCTGAAATTACATACTGGGGATTTAAATTTCCTTTGGCGATTTCACTTTCCCCTTGCTGACCACTCACACCTTGACTCAGTTTAGCTATTCATTCTGGTGAGAGTCACAGCAGAGGTTATTTGGCTGCAAATAGATACAACTGTTTAGCTGACTAAAAATATGACCTGAAAAGTGACTCTTGACTTCATGTCTAGTTACCTGCAGAGCTTCAAAATCACCGTGAATTGATGCGAATGAGGCTTCAAATATTAGCACACTTTGTTTGGAAAGTTCCACAAAGAGGCTGGGGAAAACAATTTTAATCCACATTTATTTATTAATGCATGCATTTGTTTTTCAACCCTGAATATCTTTAAAATATTTTGGCCACCCATGAGTGCCTTTAGCTGCACAGTGCATTTACACAGCTCAATGCACCCCTGCTTCTGTTATGCTATACCCTGGATGGATTAAGGAACTGAGCAGTGTTTGCAGCTCAGGCATATTTCAACAAGATAAATCTGAATGCACAATCTCCAGGAAATTTCAGACACAAACCTTCCTTTGAACACGGAAGTTCATATCTAGTCATTACTGAAATAATTTCATCAAGTCTGAATCTCAAGGTTGTATCCAAAGCTGAATTATTGTTTTCTCCTTTCTCATGACCCCATAATCGTGTGGTTCTTCTCACATTTTTGTTTGTTGATGTCAAATATCATATGGCGGAAAATGTGTATCCAATAGAAATAGTCAGATTTCTACTTTTCCAAAGTATGGTTTCACACTTGTGGGAACACCCCAGCTTGGCCTTGAACCCTGCTGCTTGAAATAGTCAGATTTCTACTTTTCCAAAGTATGGTTTCACACTTGTGGGAACACCCCAGCTTGGCCTTGAACCCTGCTGCTTGGGGAAGGTCTCTCAGAGCACACAAGAATTAGATCACAGCTGGCCAAAAGTAGATGCTATTTTACTACATCTTTTTTATTCAGTTGACTTTACAGCTGCTAGTGAACAGAGAGGAGGTATTTGAATGCAAGGTGAATAATGGGACTGGACAACATTTTCATGTATAGCTCAGAGAAAGAACTGTTTGATGGCAGGAGAAAATAACTCTGGTTCCATTGGTTATGGATCTGCAGCTGACAACACTCAAACTACATAAAGGATTCATGAACTTCACACCTTTTTAACTGACCAAATAAGATTAAAGCTCTCAGACAGAGTGGACAGAAAAAGTTGCTTGGGGCTCGCACCTCTGCAACCCTAGGGCCTTGCTTAGGAAGCACAATGCAAACTTGTGGCAAAGTAATCCATTTAACGTGATTGCAAAGTGGTTTGAGAGACTGTCCTCTGCAGTCTCGTGGCATGAGGAAGCAAATAAACTTGACCTAAGTTATAAACCCTAGGAAGCAGTATCTCCCCAAAGACCTTGCTCTTCTCTTCCAGTTTCAACCTATGTGTAAGGCCATGGTTTTTTAAACCATCACTTGTGGAGTACTGAAAAACATCTTTTGGTTTTGCTCGTGTGTTTGAGTCACTGGTGGTGAGTTCTACCTTCCCCTGAAACAAGCCACACTCAGCATCATCAGGCACATCAATGTGCAGCATGACCGATGTTCTCCAGTAACAGCAGCTCATAAATTATAAAAATGACTGCTACAATTAACTGAAAATCAAATTTATTTGCAATAAACAGCAGCAGATGCATTGATTTTCATATTCTATGCTCACTGTTGCCTTTTAAGCTGGAAGAACTCAAGTCAATAAAAGGAAGATAATAAATATCCAAGACTTTTAAATTCAGATCTGGTCTATTTTCTTCTGTGCTGACTTGCACATTTGCTGACACTCACTCTAGCTAAAACCATTTAAATGCTGACTTGTTTATTTACTGAATTTATTTGGTCAATTTGAAATGTTTCCCTCCTCTGCCTTCCAAACCAATGCAGGAGAGAAATTCACTTTGCCTTGTTGATGTCAAGCAGGCTAATAAGGCTTGGTTTCAGTTGGCCTGAAGCCAAGCAGCATCACAAAGTGAGGTCCATTCATGGCTTACTGCCAGTGGAAAATATGGCACAGAAAGTCTGGGATTATTGTTAACGCTCTTTAGGTCAGTTTTGGGACCCTCAGGAAAAACTGAGAGAAAGCTTTAAATTGAGCCATCTGTGAGGGTTATATCAGAAGCAGAACTGGTGCTCTGACATGGTTAATCTTAACCTCCCCATTAATTTCAGCTACTTAGATCAGTCATTTTTACTACTTCTCAGTACCCTCCAAAATTTTCCTAGGGAAGTATGAACTTGTGTACAGAAAATTTACACTGCCTGTCAACAGACTGGCTTTTCAAGAAAAATAATCTTTTGTGAGCTTCTTAGGAGAAGTCTGTGGACCTGCATGGCCTCACGGACCTCCAAGTTGAAAACCACTGACCTGGACTAATTCACATCTATCCTGCATGGTGACTATATTGTATAAAGTAAGCAAATGCAATGACCTAAAAAGTTTCCTTTTGTTTATAATTTCATAGATTCCTTAGAGGGGATGAAGTACTTCAGAGTTGCTAAGAGGGAAACTGCTTTTATGATGTCACAGTATTACTTAAAACAGCTATAGGCCCTTTTGTTGATTATTGCCTGTTGCAGCTATCCTGAAACTCAAAAACCAAAGCCATAAGCACAAAGATACTTCTGCAAATCATTTTGCATGTGTGTGCCTTGAAGATGAGTCTTGCACCAAAACCACAAGTGCATGATTTTTGAGAAGTGAAATTAAGCAGCCCCTAAGTTTAATGAGTGCAATTATATGCATTCTGTTTGGGGAATCAGCTTCTCTAAATTGCAGAGGATGTGCTCAGAGTACTCTGGGTCCGCTGGTTTACGTTCATTTTTTGGAATGTTGCCTACTCTATTTGACTCACTTTACCATTTTATGTTTTTCTTGATGGACTTCTAAAAACAGTTTATATGAAGTCCTGGTTGGAATCTGAACTACATCTCTAAAAAAAAAAAAAAAGAAGAAGATGAGTCTTACAGCAGGGGCCAGAAATCTACCTCATTGGCAACAACAGAAGTGAAAATGTAACTGCACTGGCTTCAAGGTAGGAATAAAAAAAAGAATATCTGGAATCTCTCTTGGAATTCTGTAGTCCATGGTGACTCTTGAATCTCTGCCTCTTTACAGATACTGTGACTCAGATTCACTAAATGTGCTCCTGTAAGTCCTGAAGTGGTTCCTTACTCCTCTAATATTGGAGCATGTCCCCAAGGCAAACCTAAAGGCTGCAGGCCATGTACAATGCCAAGAAGGTTCACCCCATCTGGAGCTCAGTTGCCTCCTTTCTTCCAGGGTTCTTTGGGTTTGCTGTAGACCAGATGGACAGCGCGGACAGTGACACTCTTCTCTCGCTGCCTTCTGCCTCAACATCCTTGCTGACTTTCCTTCATGACAGAACAGACACAGGACATAGCGAAAGGTCTCCTGAGCAGGCAGGAAAGTTCCATGCCATGTCAGTACTGTAGAGCATGTGCACAGAGGGTCTACTCTCACGGGGAAAAGTGGCAAAGTGCTGCTGGAGACAGAAAGACTAAGACAGAAAATGTGTCTTAGTAAGTGCTAATGACCATGGGGTATGGGTATGCCACTTAAGGACACTGGGCTGCACACAATGCCTGTGCAATACAATGAAGATGATCCCTGCTGCTTTCTTAAATCTCTCTTATATCTTGCTTTTGGCCTCGGAGTCTTTCAAAGGCAACCTCCCACCCAGCTCCAGCTCTCAGCTGATTCCCTCATGCTGCTTACAGCTGCATCTGCCGAGAAGTACCCACCTGCTCTGCAGAACTCATCGGCCTCCTGGTGCACCATGTCTTTGACCCGATTGCTGTAAGTCAGCCTGGAGTCTTGATCATAAGCCTTCAGGGTCTCACTGGAGCTGTAGGACTTCTGGGGCGCCTTGCTGTCTTCACTCTCGGCGGAAGAGCTGGTGTAGCGGCGCTCCGTGTCGCGGCGCCGAGTCAGAGATCGATACGGCTTCCTTTCTTTCACATCCATGGCACCCTTGTCTGAGTATTCAACATTAAAATAATGACGTCTGTGTGGTAGTCAGATTGGAATAACCTGAAAGAGAGAATAAAAACAATTCATGCCTTTGGGCACTCAAAGGCTAATTTGCCTTCTTTATAAATTCTTGCACTGAAGAAAAGGGATGTTTCTTAACAGGTTGCAGAAAAACCCTCTTAGAACAATTACAAATAAAAAGAAAGTCTCAATGATGTGTGACTCATTTAATAATTACCACTGCTAACAGGACACATACACGCAGCAACCTGCATCTGTCTGAACTGGGCACACTCTTGGGAATTTAAAACTGATTGTGATATTGTGTGTCTTCTTTCCATGGGAAGTGATTCAGACACCTCCAGGAGGAATGTATTCATCAGTCACCTGATCTCTGGGAAATCAGGTAATGCAGAAATGTCTCTATTTGGGCAACTGGAGGACTTTGGAAAAATGCTGTCCTATGGCTTTCAAAGTGCTTTGATAGGTTATGAGGTTAGGACATATGAACAAAAAACTGAGATGGTATAAGATGGCAAGTGGGAAGGGAAAGGGAGAAAGGAAGAATGAAAGAGTAAGATACGGATGGAAATTGCATAAAAATGTTTTCCTTTTCAGACGGCCCATCTTTACTCAGCTGGAATTATATTAGAACTTAAGCGGAGCTGAGAAAGTGTAAATAAATGATAGTGTTCTGCTTCATGTAACAACATGGCCTGAGATTTATTTCTGTGGAAAAAACAATGTATGTATGCACTGCTATGCAAGCATACTTATCTGCACACAGAGAAAACAGATAGCAGGAAAAAAATATGCATTAAAAGTATTTTTGTCAAAATAAGTAATAAATGGTATTTTTACTTCAAGTTTATTAAACGTGATGGAAGTCACAGAAAAAATAAAGGCAATGACTTGCATAAGATGACAAAATACGTTTTTCAATATCTAAACTGGTTTACTATGAAAAGTAATGATAAAATCCACAAACCAAACATGGAAAATATGTAATTATGGGCTGAGCTTCTCAAAAACTGAGTCCTCCTGACCACTAAAGAAGTCAAGTCTCGAAATACCCCCCCAGGATATTGTTCTTTGCCATTAGCATTTAAAAGCAGAAAACAAAAGGTTCAGAAAGCACCTATCAATTCTTAGTCTTTTTCATAGCGAATACATACGGAAATGTATGGCAAGGACTGAATCACATTCTGTTGGAATTTTTTTCTTGAAAGGCTAAACCCTGAACGTACTAATGAAATCTTACTCCTCCATTACTCAGACTCTAGCCTTGCTTCAGATGCTGTGCCCTGGATTTCAGAGAATCATAGAATCCTAGAATGGTTTGAGCTGGAAGGGACCTTAGGACCATCCAGTTCCAATCCCCTACCATTGGGCAGGACCACCTTTCACTAGACCAGGTTGCTCAAAGCCCCGTCCACCCTGGCCTTGAACACTTCCAGGGACGGGGCAGCCACAGCTTCTCTGAGCAACCTGTGCCAGTACCTCACCACCCTCACAGTAAAGAATTTCTTCCTAATACCTTATCTACCCCTGCCCTCACTGAGCTATGGTGCAGTAGTTGAGGATATATGTTCTGTGAGCTTTGTAGGTCAGTTTAAAGGGATGTGGTGTAATGTAGCATTTCAAAACTGACTGTATGAAGGATAGAAGACCCTTAGCACAAGTTTGATAATCTACAAATCGTAATACTAATACCAAAGCCTGAAGACAATAGTTTATTATTACTTCTTTACTTGAAAAGTTGTCTGCCACAACCACAACTAAAAAAAAAAAAATTGAAGAGAGACTGAAGGAGGAAGCAAGAACTGCAGGAGGGCTGTAAGATAAACTGACAGCTGGGCAAAGACGAGCAGGGTTCCACTCTTGGGACTCTCGTGGGGTTAAATCATGACACACTCCTATTTCTGCAATTCTGATTGTGCTAAAACTGCTCACTGGGTTTTGTCTCTTTAACCTCCAAAACCAACTTTGCAATGACAGACCCCAATTCCAACATCTTGTATGGTTTCTGTAGCATTCTTCCTGGAAATTAAGACACTACAATAAAAAAAATCCATTGTCTCCTGGTCTCTTCCAGATATGGCAGCAGATCAAGTTCATACTTTCTGTTTGTCAGCAAAATGCATAGAAACTATTCAACACTAAGGGAAGATGGGGAGAGGAGAAAGGAGGAGTGTCATATAACAAGTTTTACCTAAGTCATCCACAGAGATTTGAGCACCAATTAGATTTGAAACATGTTTTTAAACCCACTGAACTCACTGGCTTTAATTCATTCATGTAAATGTGATACAGTGAACACAAATGGAATTACTCACTGGCCAAAACTGACATGCCTTAAATGTATTGCAGAGTAAGGGTACAAAATAATGTCTGAATGGAGAAGCAATAGTGAAGGAGATTGTGTTGTGCTAAGGACCAAGAGCAGCATGTCAGACATCTACCAAATATTGGTGGAAAGGTTTTTCCGCATTGAATCCAGCATATTGGTGCTTTCACACTGGAAAGAAATAAAAGAAACAGAGCATCTGATTGCCTTTCAGAGCTCCGTCATCTCCCCTTTTTTTAAAAAAGGGCTTTTTTTTTCTTGAAAAATTGTGACTTTTTTTGCACTTGTTATTGAATCCATTTGTCTCCTTTATAGCATCTCTGAAAACCTTAGAAGGAGAAGGTTTGTTATACTTTTGAATAAAGCACCTTAAAACAGACTCCTTCACAAAAGCCCTGTATTGAGAGCTGCTATAATGAACACTGAAATTGTGGTTTATTGTTATGGGGGATGGAGATAGCAAAATGTGAGTGAAAAGTGGTTACTCTCTAAGAAAGAAATTAGGAAAGGTGGCTTCTATCTGGTCCTGAGCATTGTAGCAATTCCTACCTAGGGCTGGTCATTTAAAAACCCTCTAATGGGAGACGCACATGTGCCAAGAAAACCTTTCTGCACTGCTTGAGCCAGAAGGTACAAATAGGGTCTGTAATTACCATTAGTAACCCTGCAACTTAGGAAATGACAAAAAAACATGAGGAAATTGACTGAATTCCCACCAGCTGAAGGGTTTTCTTTTTGTAAGGAAAGGTGCCGAAAAACTGAAAATTCTCCTACAGTTCATCAAAAATAGCCCTGTAAATTTGCACCATCCATATGCACATTCCTCTGTAAGAGTGTTTCTATTCCCAACTCATTCATGTTTTTATAAATTTAACTCCTCTCAACTTTTTATTTCTCTCTCCCTTACAACTTGGCTTGACTTTCCAAATAGAAAGGTTACCTCCATAAAATATAATGAAGATTTTTTTTAGAAGTTATTTTTAAAGAGAGAACTATTGCATTTACCTGACTTAAGTAAGTTTCCAGCACCTCTCCATGGACATGTAGTTCTGGTCATCTCAGTTTTATGGCCCAGTTCCCAGATAGTTTAGATACCTTACTTTCAATGGAGTTGTGTTGTCAGAGAATTTGCCTCATAGTTTTTCTGTGATAGATTATTATTTTTTATCTGCTACTCCTTGTGTCTAGATTTTATTTCTGCTACGATTTCATCAGTGCCATCAACACCTCACGTTTTTCCTGACTTCTCTGGCACAAGACAAATACAAAGAATCACACTCGTCTCAGTTACATACTCAACCACCAGTTTCTTTCCATCTTTAGATCATGGTTGCTCCTCATAATTTTAAAAGCTTCCATAAACTTTCTGAACCGGATGTGAAAAACCAGGCTCTCTTATATGAACCTTTCCATCTCTGTGTTCCTTTTCCCTCCATAAAAGCACAAAACCCCTCTGCTCTGAATCATTGTTATTTGGAAAGGGCTTCTTGTCCTATAATGCAGTGTTTCTATTTCTGTTTGATTCTTTCATCATACTGCTGTCTGCATAACATATCAAATGGTACCTTTTTTCCCGTTTAATTTTTTTTTTTTTTTTAATTTTAAGAGCAATTAGTTGCAATTGCCATTCTTATTTTTGGCAGCCCTCTGTGTATGCAATCCCAGCTGGACCACAAACTGGTCTAGAGTACAATTCACAACAGAAGCATCCTTCTGTCTTATTCTACTCAGAAAAATCCTACTGACCCCAGAAGGGGTTACTTACATGTAAAAGCCTATAAAATCAGATTCCTTGGTACAGTCATGTTTTTCAGAGGTTTGGGACTCTTGTCATATCCTCGCATATATGTCAGGGAGCGGAACAAAAAAATCACCTTTCTGGTTCTGGTGCAATAGTGCAGCAAACACAATGCTTATTTGCAGCTCTTTCTATTTTGCTTCTGCTTTGGTTGGCTCCCAAATAATTCTTTTTATGATGTTTTACCCTTTATATCTCTTCTCTTCGTTCTCAGTTCTATTGGTTTTTGGAGCTTTGATTAACCACACCAGCTTTATGCTGTGGTATCGCGCTCAATGAATAGCAAGGGGGATGATTTATTTTCTGATTCACTGCTCAAAAGACAAACTTGCATCAATCAAAAGCCAGACAAGGGAGTGTGACACCACAAAGCGATATGCTGGGAGGTGCTTACAGCAAAAAGGACAGGTGGTCTTTGATAGCTGACTTACATTGCAGGTCACTAATCACACAGATTAGCAGCAAGGTGATAGACAGCGCCTGTTCTGGGAGGCAGTATGTCATATCATCCAATTTTCTGTCAAAATGTGAGGGTTTAAACAGTAGAGATAGCTTTATATACTTCCCATATAGTTATGGCGATGGGGTGATGAGAAAGCTGGAAGAGTGAAATATCTTGTGGGCAAGAAAATGTGAGCATGAGCTCTAGTGGGTTGATTCTACCTCCACCTTTGTGCTGAAGGAAGCAAAAGGACTACTACTCACAGTCATTTGTTTTCCTCTGCAAAAGTGCCTATGCAGAAATGGCATAATTTTACTTGGTAGGGCATGCTTTTTGTCTTCTTGAACTTGATCTTCTCATTCCACTGCTTAGGGCAATACTTTTCCCTATTTTTTATCGCTGCTGCCCTTTATAGAATGAGCACAGCCATAGGATGCTGAGCAGCAAGCTTAATTTTATATTTCCTCCTTTGGGCTTCACAAATTGAGTTGTTAACCAAGACCTAAAGCCAGTAAGTAGTGAGAAAGTATCCCTTCCTTCACTTTATAGAGGAAGAGATGAGCCACGGGAAGTCAAAGTGAATTGCTTAAGGTGGTACAAGAAAAAAACAACAAAACTGAGGGCAGGAACTTGATCTCCAAGGCTAAGTCTGATACTGAGCCCTGGATTGGATTTTTTTGAGAACCAAGTCACATAGGCATAGTAAAATACTTAATTAAAAGAATTGACCAATGCATGTCTGAAATTTTTGTTGGGGAATAATAGCATGAACCTCAAGTATTACTAACAAGAGGCTCCTTCATGTTTGATAGTGTCCTTCAGTCAGAAGGACTGTGGAGTATGGGCAATTGCAGTAGTGTCTGACCTGTGAAATCCCATGGTGAGTGATGAAAACCCTACTAAGAGTCAAAAGAGAGATTTTCACTTTGTATATTAATCTTCTCAAAGATACCAACAGATACTGGGAGCAGACCAGCAATGTTATTTGGGAAATTAGCTCCAGCTCAGGATCCTAAGCTGCAACCAAACAAGTTGTGAGTTCAGATGGTTAAATGACTTTTTGGTTATTAATATCCTACACCAAATGAAGTAGTCACCTGGTATTTTATGTCATATTTGAAAGAATGCAGTCCACTGTGACAGTCCCACCACACCTCCATGAGGATGCAAATGCCTTGTTCAAGGCTTGTTCTTCTGATTTCATAGAGTCATGGAAAGGCTTGGGTTGGAGGGAACTTTAAAGATCATCTAGTTCCAATGCCACTGCCATAGGCAGGGATGCCACACACTAGTTCAGGTTGTTTAGAGCCCCATCCAGCATGACCTTGAGAAAACCTGGCCTTCTTTACACAAAATGTTGAACCTGAGAAATCTTATTTGGTCATTTTCATTTGTGAAGAATTCTCTGAAATATTGCCTCCCATTCGACCTCATCTAAAGCACAAACCTGACATAAAGGTAGTGGTGAATGTTCTGATGCATTCACCAAATACTTAGGCACGCACTCAGGGGTTGTTTAAATCAAATTTGTATTGCCTGGTGACCGGAGTCAGCAATGATCTGATCTTAGCAAATACACTACCTGTGGCTTAAACAGTGTGATGCTTTTTACCAGGTTTCTGGGAGATTCTTCTATAACATAAAGGATTCCTCTGTTTTTTATTAAACCTTAAGTTTCAGATTTATTACAGAGGTTCAAATCTCATGAGGCCTTTGTAGGAAATAAATTAATTAAGCTATAGGTATAACATCCTCTCACATTTTTGGCAAAGACTTAGGAAAGAGGCAGGCACAAGAGAGGAGAATGAAGAGTTGAATTAATACTGCTTGGCTTCAACCCAGTACTCAAAGAAAGTAACAAAACCTCCCTTTTCTGGTCTCAACCACTAAGCCTTTCTTCTACTGGTAAGAGACTTGTTAGGTAGTTGGTAATGCCTTGTCCAAAAGATGTGGTTTGTGACCTTTCCATGAATAAATCTAAAATTGTAATAAGCTGGAGGCCCAGGAAAGCTTAAAACAGTAGTGGTGGGAAAACATGAAGGAGGCTGGAATGCAATTATCTCAAATATTTCTGGTTTGAAACCCCCTAAGTCTTCTGTCATGGGCTGGAGCCTTTAACCCATGTTAGTGGAAGATTTTAGGGCCTGAAGTTAAAAATGCTTTTGAATAATTTTTGACAAGTATAAGTAGTCTGCAGTTGCAGCCATTAGAATCCTACTCTAGCTTATGCCAAAATGGAAATTACTTTGGAAAAAAACCTTAGTTTTACATTGAAATTCTCATTATGAGTCTATTAGCCATTCTTGGATGAAGTGGGTTTTCTTCAAAACCTCAATTTAATAGACAATGCATAAAGGCATTTAAATAATAAATGCCAAAAGAGACAGCCTGACCATGTACCCTGTTTTATGTTCAGCCTACAAATTTTTTCTAACTCTCTGTGTCAGACTCAAGGTTTGGGTGTATGATGTACCATACATCCAAACCCCATGTGAAACCAGCTCATTTTTCAGCAAATCTCAGAGTGAAAAAAGAACTGGTGACATAAAATGCAGGTAGTCACTGAAAGAATTCCCATTCTTTCTCCATCACCCACCTTTTGTTAATTTGGGCTCTTACCTGGAATATAGGAAGCTAAAATTTATGTCTTTAATCTGAGTCAGGCAGGATGAAGTTTTGAATGTGTCTAAAGCATTTTGGGTGAAAGCCCTTAGCACAGCCTTTTCCAAGCCATTTGGAAGATTTTTTCCTTTTTACATCCAGAAAAGAAAAACATAGCCTGGATTTTGGTTTTTGTTTGTTTGTTTTTTGTTTGTTTGTTTTTTAACAAAAATTTATTTGATAGTTTCTAGCCACAGAACTGTAGAATGGATTCTATGACAACAAATAAGGTAGCTGTGCATTGGAAGGGAGCTTAAAGATCACCTAGTTTTAATTCCCTGCCAGGGACAGGGACACCTTTCACTAGATCAGGTTGCACAAAACCCTGTCCAACCTGTCTGTGAACACTTCCAGGGATGGGACATCTACAATTCCTGTGGACCCCCTGTGCCAGTATCTCATCTTTTAGACAATAAGAAAAGGCTGGTACAGGGCTCACTCAGGGTGTTAAGCCTTGTACCCACTCCTGGGTAAGCTTTGTGTCTAATTTTCAGTGTTCTGTTGTGGCCTACAGGAAGCCTTTGTAATTAAATTATGACCCAAATGAAAATGTAGCAAGAATCCCAAGATAATTCCCATGTGCTCCTTGTGCCATTCAACCTCTTCATTCCACAGGTATGTGGAATTAGGTAAGTGAATTAGGTAAGTGAATTCCCATGCTTAGATACACTGCCACTGTATCCCTGCTTCACTGTCAATAAATTGAACAAGGAAACTATCCATCTTTATTACCCTTGTATGGATCGGATGCAGTCAATTTGGAAGAGAAGAAGGGGACAGTGCTTGTGAACAGTGATTTAAGGATCAAGGTTGGTCCTTTGCCTTCATCCACTTCAGCAAATTTCTTTGCAGGACTGCTGGGTTTGACAGTCCCTCAGGAACCTGCCCTCTGAGAGTTTGCCTAATCCCATTTGAGTCTGAAATACTTTTGGCCTTTGCAACATCCTGTGTGCAGTCCCAAGTGTGACAGTGGAAGAAGTACTTGTCTCATTTAAAGGCACTGTTTACAGTTTTGTCTTTCATGGGAGTATTGATGAGTCCTCAGTCTTTTCCATAAGGAAAGACGCCTTGAACTCATATCCACTCTCAGACGTATCTTTTTGCTCTTACATATTATTTCTGGTGACATAGAAAAGAGTGGAGTGGAGGCTGGGATTCTTTTAGGAAAGAAAGCATGTCTGCCTTTTCTCCCTGCAGCCACTACCCAGTATCCATATTCCTCAGTAAACCTATCATGCTGGTGTGCACCTCCTGTTTGAAACAGAGTTCAGAGCATTGTTTGTTCTACCCGTTTCAGATGCAGCCTGGGGTCTGAGCAGCTCATGGGATGACAGCTTGAACTGAAAGACACCTGTAGTGTAAAACTTGCAAGATCTGAATTTTTCCTCCTTTGTCTCATTGGCTTGACTGTGAAAACAATAGAATAATAGTTTCAGTCAGCATTGGCTTTCACTACGGCCACTGAATAGCAGGGAATGCCATAGGCTCAACTGAATTTGGAGGAATATACTCAGAATTATGCTCAAAAAGTATTGCTAGGGACAGATTTATTTTGTATCTGCCTATTAATTAAGACCAATTATGTAGACACTCTGCAGAACAGTAAGATGAAAAACTTCCTGCAGCAGAGGGAAGCTCTCACCTAATCAGGAAGGACACACAGCATAGGGAAAAAGTATTATCATCCCTCTTCTGCAGGCAAAGGCAACTATCTTATCCAGTTACTCAAATTCAAGTAACTAACACAGAAAACTCCTGCAGGATTAGTCACAAGGCCAACCTGTCCTTGTCTTACTACAGTATCATGTAAAAATGTCCCTGCTTTTGTCACAGATGCTGCTGTACTGGGTGATGTCTCCCTTTCCTTCAGCAAGGGGAGAAACCAACCTGTTTTCTTGTTCTGATAAAATTCCCTAAGGGGATGAACTTCAAACTAAGTTTATTAAGATATGAATTATCTTTAAAAAAGACTGCAAAGGCCTGTGAATTGATTTATTTTAGGACTTCTCTGTGAGATAATCAAAGTGTATTGAGAGATGCTAGGGATTGATTAATCAGTGTAACTCCTTCACTTTCAGTGAAGCTTCACTTTCAATGACACAAAAAGCTTATGCAGTAGGACGTGTATTTTTCTTAGGTAAAATGCCTATGGGGAAAAAATAGAGAGGTAAAAATAGTGAATTAGAAATGGGAAATGTTTGGGTTTTTTTCTGAAACAAAGGGCCCTTTCATTGGAATAACAAGGAGGGATATCACCTCTAAGAAGAGATTTTAAGCATATGCAAGAGGTCTTACACCTGATTGCTGGGTGGCACCTTAGCACTGCATGTACAGGGCTATGGAGAAAAGGCTCTAGAGAGACCTTAGAGCACCTTCCAGTGCCTGAAGGGGCTANCCTTAGAGCACCTTCCAGTGCCTGAAGGGGCTACAAGAGAGCTGAGAGGGTAATTTGACAAGGGCATGGAGTGATAGGACAAAGGGGAATGACTTCAGACTGACAGAGGAAAGGATTAGATTAGATGTTAGGA
>VYZT01034627.1:0-25689 GCA_013400735.1 Pomatostomus ruficeps | reverse complement strand
CAGCCCTTCCCAGCGCCCAGGATCCTCCTGCCTGGATTCCAGGAAAAAAACGGGAAGCTCCTCGACTCGAACTGCAAAATCTGCTCACCACATCACTGTCCCTGACCCCAGCAGGAACAGAAGGAAAATTCCCCCCCTGACATTCCCAGGTTAAACCCAGCGCTCTGCCTGAGCGGTGTCTCGTTCTTTGGGGCCCAGCACCGGCATTCCCAGGATTTTTCCTGCTCCCTCTGTCCCTTCTGACACAGATCCCACCAGCCCCACTCACAGCCACGCTCTGGGAAAACCCTGGAAATTCCCCCGAGGGGGTTCGGATTCAGCTCCTCTGCAAGGCCGGAGCTCCCAGGGGATGAACACTTTGTTCATTTACAGAATTTAAAATTATTTAAAATTTTAAGGTCACTTAGAGCCATCGTGCCACAGAGAGGAAAAAATACAAATAATGTGTGCACACAGGTCAGGCTGAATTCCTGATCCACGCTCCAGAATCCGCGAGGAGCTCGGGAAAGGCTCCTGGCTCCGAGCAGCTCACGAGAGGGCACTGTTCTGTAGGATCAGCAGATTCCCATCCCAAGCTGCTCCTGCAGTCCCTGCGCTCACCTCTGCTCCGGAGAATCCCGGAGGGAAGGTGACGATGGGATCAGCACCCCCATCTCCTTCCCTCCCTGCCCAGCACCAGGGGGTGCAGATAATCAAGGCTCTCATCCTGCCCCACTTCCCAAAAATCTCATTTTTCAGGCGTTGCGAGACAGGAGCTGACTCAGAGCAAGGGGGTTTTATTGCTGGGGGCATAAATCAGGTGTGAGGGACACTCCACAGGGCCTAAAGACCTTCAGGAGACTCCAAATCCAAACCAGGAGGGAAAATTAATTCAAACCGAGCCCAGTATTTAAGGTTTACACAAACCGCTCCAAAAACTCAGCGTCACAAGAGAGGAGTTGATTTAGGATGTGTTTTTCTTTGCTGAGGGCACCTGCACTGCATAAATCAGGTGTGAGGGACACTAGAAAAATTTTTAAATATGTTCAGAAAACAAACTCTCCCACAATCAAAATTCCCAGCACGGGTTCTCTGACAATTCCAAAGAATATTAATTTGTAGCTGCATTTATTACAGGACCAGTCTAAAAACCCTACAGCGTTTTTATTTCACATTTGGGCCTGGTGGGAGGGACACTCCACAGGGCCTAAAAACCTTCAGGAGCCTCCAAAGTCCACTTGGAGGGAAAATTAATTCAGATTGAGCCCGGTATTTAAGGTTTAAACAAATGGATTCAAAAACTCAGCATTAGAAGCCAGAAGCTGATTCAGGATAAGTTTTATTGCTGAGGGCACTTGCACTGCACAGATCAGGTGGGAGGGACACTCCACAGGGCCTAAAAACCATCAGAAGATTCCCAGATCCAACCCAGGAGGGAAAATTAATTCAAATTGAGCCCAGTATTTAAGGTTTAAACCAACTGATCCAAAAATTTGGCATTACAAGAGAGGAGCTGATTTAGGATAAGGGGTTTTTTTTGTTGGGGGCATAAATCAGGTGAGGGACACTCCACAGGGCCTAAAAACCATCAGAAGATTCCCAGATCCAACCCAGGAGGGAAAATTAATTCAAATTGAGCCCAGTATTTAAGGTTTGAACAAACTGATCCAGAAACTCGGATTAAATCCACTGAGAAAGCAACGGGTGGAAATTCGAGTGACACTCCAGGGCCTCCAGCTTGTGATTCCAGCAGGTGCCAACATTCGGGATAGAGCAGGAGCAGGGATTTGGCCAAAAAAGCCAATGAACCAGCAGGTGCCAGAGAGCTGCCAGGTCACACAGAGCTGGAGCTGCCCCAGACTAAACTGGGCTGAAATCTCCTCTGAGCACCTCCAGAGCCACCCAGTGCCACCACAGGCCGGGGTCTGCCTTTGTCCCCAGGCTGCCACCTCGGTCACCTGCACTTCTGCCGCCTCCTCTGCCCTGTGAGCCCCAAATCCGGGCATTCACTGCATCCCCCTGTTCCTGCAGCTGCCCAGGCTCGGGGGTTTGATCATTTTCAACGCCCCCTTTGAGCTCCCGTTCTCATCCCACCCTCAGCAGTTCCACAGGGAGTTTGGGAACATCTGCTCGGCTCCGAGGGTCGGAGCTCACGCACGCGGCGCTGGATTTTCACAGCGCTCTGCTCCTCCCGGGGCTCGGAAAAGCCAGAGCAGATGGCTCCCAACAATCCCGATCCACGATGGACGTTGTTTGCATTCCAGGGGACAACCAGAGGTGTTTCCCTTCCAGCTCAAACAACAACAAAAAGGGGAGAACGCCCCCAAATTCCTCATCCGAGTCACGCGCTGGGCGCCCGCAGGAGAGGCAGTAAATCCTCAGCATCCTTCCGTCCCATCCTGCCGGGATCGCGGCAGAACGTGATTTTACTGCTCTTGGAGGCACCTCACCTCCAATCTGGAAGCAATTCCGCACGAGCCGGACCATTAAACTCGCTGAGGTTGATGATAACAGAGAGAAAATGGAATTGGATGGAAAGGCAGGGCAGGCACGGCGCAGCCTGGGGGAAAACCGGGATTCCAGGGAGCCGAGAATCCCTGGGATCAATCCCCCCCCAGCACCAGCACAACCCAGGATGAGAACAACGAATCATCACCGGCACAGCTGACCTGGAAATATTTTTTTCCCTGGTTTTGTTGCATAAAGTCTGAACTCTTTGCTTCCCCAGGATGATTTATTTCAGGAAGTGAATCCATGGGGCTTAAGGGGGGGATTTATCACCACCCTCCATCCCATCAGAGCTGATGGATACCTCCGAACGTGGAACGGCGCCTGGGCAGATGTCTGGGAATAAATCAGATGAAAAGGAAAAGGAGGAAAAGGAGACACAGGAGTTTCCTTTTCCTTAAAATCCACCGCCCGTTTCAGAGCTCCCAGATCAAGAAACTGCCCTCGACGTCCAAAATTCGTGATATAAAGACACCTAAAAACATCCAACAACTGCTTTCCTTGGCCAGCCTTTCATCTAAATATTAATTTGTGATGTCTAATGAGAGAAAACTCATTAGAGTAATGAGCACCATCAGCTCTGAGAGCTTCACTCCTTTGAGGGACACAGGAGCCAACGAGGACCCTCCCGTGGCTCCGAGTCTCCCGTAAATCCCCAGGAACAACAGCCCTTTCCTTCGGAATACAAGAGGATTTGCGAGTGCATTTCTTGTCAAAGCTGCGAGTCCTGGAGGGACCATGAACTCATCCGCGCTGACCTCCTGCACCACCCCCCAATCCCCTTTCCCCCACTCGCCGGCTCCGTAAAACCCCAAACTTCGCAAAATCCCGGAATTAAAGTTTCTTGGAGTCCTGGCCGTGCACCCTCCCGTGCTGGGCTGGTGTGAGGAGCACCAGGGGACAGCGAATGTGGCGCTCCCAGCACAAACCCTGGGCTGTGGCCCAGGCAGAGCGTGCCGGGCTTGAGCTTCCAGCTGGGATTCTCGCTCCGTCTTCTCCTTTTGTTTCCAAAGTTTTCTCTCTCAAAACGATCCCAGTGCATAAATACCAAATCACTCCACTTACTTTATTTTTTTCCTTCAGGAATGCAGCAGATTAAGAGCTTTTCAATCTCTTGCTCTCACTCTTTTAGCCTTTTTTTTATATTAACTTCTACTTTTTGACATCTTTCGGAAAGGAAAAATAGGACCAATCCCCCATGGTTTGGTGAGGGATTTGAGGCTGCCCTTCACACCTATCCCAGCACCACACCGACCCTTCCCTGCCCTTCCCAAAGCTTTATTCCCGGGGCAGCGCCCGCCTGCCTCGATCCCAGCTGCATCCCAGCCTGTTTAATTCCATGGGCTGAGCTTCCCGAGGCTCTGGAGCACCCAGAGCTGCTCCCCGAGGCACCACCCCGCTCCTCCAGCCAAGGCCGGGCCGTTCGGAGTTTCGCCTCAGGAATTTTATCAGGGCTCGGGATCGCTGATGAGGGGATGGAAGCAGAGCGGGCCAAGCTCGTGGAGCCCATGCACCAACCTCCCAATTCCACGAGGGCTCCCCGAGGAGGAATATTTCTGTTTCAGAGGTCTCAGCCAGCCCCGAATCCCTTTGGTGTGTCTTCAGCCCGTAAAACACTAATTGTTCTCCTCAGACGCGCGGCCAGCCCTCTGGAAAAACATCCGGCTTTAGTCCAGCTACCTTTGTCATGCAAATCCTTCAAGGATGAGGCAACTTTTGCTTGACCTCCATTTCAAAAGAATCATCCAGCAGAGCCCACGTTTGTCTCCAGAACCACAACTGGAACCGTTTACTGGGGCTTTCTGCTCCTCTGCAGGAAAACGCAGCAATCAAGGGATGCTTTGCTCAGCTGCGAAGTCCAAGCTGAGCATTGAGGCCACAGCTGCTTTTCCAAAGAGAGGAGCAGGAAAACACAAAATGATCCATCAGGGCAGGGCGCTGGGAGCAGAGAGTTTGGGAGCAGCCATCGCTCAGGAGCAGCTCTCCGGGAGCGCAGGCATTAGGAGGGAATCTCTCCAGGAAGGTAAATAAAGGGCTCACGTTTCCCTAAGAAACCTCGGCTGCCTTATCCGGCAAATCCGCCTCTTAGGCCGAGTCATAACAATCCGTGAAGTGACTCGAGCCTTGCAGCGGCTCCTGCAGCTCCGAGGGACGGGCTGGGCAGGAAAATCGGAGAGATTGCAGAGGGAAAGGAGTTATCCCAGTGAGAAATGAGTTATCCCAGCGAGAAATGAGTTATCCCAGCGAGAAATGAGCGACCGCGAGCCAGGGCTACCAATGTCACCCCATTACTCAACCCAGCCCAGCCGCTTTCATTCCCACCCAGCCTCAACCATCAAAGGCTCCCGCAAATCCCGACTCTTCCCAACTTTCTTGCCCACCCCGCAGCTATAAACACGCAGCGAGCCTCTCCGCTGAGTAATGGGAACAGAATCCGCTCCGTGGCCCCGCGAGCGCTCGCTGGGGGCTCTTGGGTGGATTCAGGCTGGCGCGAGCGAGCGAACGTGATGTGATTTCCCACAAATGTTCCTGCCAGCGGGATGCTGTGCTCATCCCGGGCGGCTGGGGAATAAACAGAGGAGCGAAAAACACCAGCGGCGGGTTCGGGATGGAAAAATATCCGCGGAGGATGAGCCCGAGCATGTGACGGGAGCAGGGCCGACACACGGGATCGGTTTTCCCCGCGTTGGGAAAGTGGGAGAATTGGCGTCGCTTCCCTCTCCTCCTCCTGCAGCCTCGTTTAGGAGAGGAAACAGAGGTAACAATTCATAAACCAATAAAATCCCATCTGAAAACCATCCCAGAATTTGGTCGAGCGCTTCCCGGTTTGCCTCGGGCCCTGCGGTGGCGGCACATGCCAGAACTGGGACGTGATGGAACGGGCGGGGGGCTCGGGCTGACAGGAGCATGAAAGGATCGCAGGCACTCGAGCCACGGGGACGGCTCGGGTCACACGCGGGGCTGCTCCTCCTGACAGGCTCCATCTGGGATGGGAAACAGCTGGGAAGGGGATTGGGTTACACAGGCACAGCGAGAGCGGCCCAGGTGCTCGTCCAGCCCTCAGCACGTGCTCCGGGATAAAGAGCCCGGCTTTTCCAAGGCCTCCGTGAACCTGGAGTCACTCTGCACAACGATATCCCAGTTCCCAAACACCCTCACCACATTATCCAGGAGGAACTGGGAATAAAGATCCCGGTTTTTATTTTATAAAGTCTCCATGAACCTTGAATCACTCCGCACAACGATATCCCAGTTTCCAAACACCCTCACCACATTATCCAGGAGGAACTGGGAATAAAGACCCTGGATTTTTCTAGGCCTCCATTCCATTCATTCTGTACAGTGATGTTCCTGTTTTCAAAGGCCCTCACCACATTATCCAAGAGCAACTGGAATAAAGATCCCAGGTTTTCCAAGGCCTCCATGAACCTGGAGTCACTCCGCGCAATGATATCCCTGTTTCCAAAGGTCTGCACCACACAATCCAGGAGCAACTGAGAATAAAGATTCTGGATTTTTCAAGNTGCACAACGATATCCCAGTCTCCAAACACCCTCACCACATAATCCAGGAGCAATTGGGAATAAAGACCCTGGATTTTTCTAGGCCTCTATTCCATTCGTTCTGTACAATGATATCCCAGTTTCCAAACACCCTCACCACATTATCCAGCAGAAACCGGGAATAAAGACCCTGGATTTTCCAAGGCCTCCATGAACCTGGAGTCACTCCGCGCAATGATATCCCTGTTTCCAAAGGTCTGCACCACACAATCCGGGAGCAACTGAGAATAAAGATTCTGGATTTTTCAAGGCCTCCATTCCATTCACTCTGCACAAAGATATCCCAGTTTCCAAAGGCCCTCACCACATAATCCAGGAGAAACTGGGAATAAAGATCCCAGTTTTTACTTTATAAAGTCTCCATGAACCTTGAGTCAACTCTGCACAACGATATCCCAGTCTCCAAACACCCTCACCACATAATCCAGGAGCAATTGGGAATAAAGACCCTGGATTTTTCTAGGCCTCTATTCCATTCGTTCTGTACAATGATATCCCAGTTTCCAAAGGCCCTCACCACATAACACAGGAGCCATTGGGAATAAAGATCCCAGTTTTTATAAAACCTCCATGAACCTTAAATCACTCCACACAATGATATCCCTGTTTCCAAAGGCCCTCACCACATAACACAGGAGCCATTGGGAATAAAGATCCCAGTTTTTATAAAACCTCCATGAACCTTAAATCACTCCACACAATGATATCCCTGTTTCCAAAGGCCTTCATCACACAATCCTGGAGAAACTGGGAATAAAGACCCTGGATTTTCCAAGGCCTCCGCAACCACTCAATCCCCTCCTCACACCATCCCCGTTTCCACCTCTTCCCACAATCAAAATCTGGGATGCCAGCAGGAGGTGAGCAAAATATGCATCCCAAACCTCCAAAAATGACATTAAAATCCAAGCACGGCGCAACAATTCCAGCATGAAAACCTTTGGAAGTGGCATTCCCATTCCATGGAAAAACAGCACGGAAATGCAAGGAAAAAATGCAGTACCTGGTGTGGGTGTTCAGGAGGCGAATTCCCACAGCGTGGAGTCAATAATCCTGCCTGGAAAACAAAAAAAAAAAGAAAAATTAATATTATTTTAAAATTGAAAATAAAGATCTTCTCTAATTGAATAAAATAAAGATAATTAACTCATTAGAGCTATCACCACTTGGATTTTTTTCATTAAGTAGTGGAGATCTGGGGTTTGTATTTTTCTTTACACCAGGAGCTTGTTTCTGATATTAATAATAAAAATAACTTTTAAATCATTAAAAATAATTAATAATGAATAACAATTAATAATAACAAATAACAATTAATAACAACAATGGACAATAACGAATAACAATGGGTAATAATGAATAACAATGAGTAATAATTAATAATAATTCTGCCTCCTTTTATTCTCCAAAAATAGTTGATTCCAACAAATAAAAGGCTTGGAAGAAAAATCTGGAACGGCCTGGAAGGAATCCTGTTATGTGGGAGTTACGTGAACAAGATTCTCCAGGAGCTGATTCCTTCAGGCACCAATCCAGGGAATTTTGGGGGAGCACAAATATTGGGAATGGCCACACATCCCATTTATTCCACAGACCTCTGGGAAAACCATCAGGAAAGACCATTTTATTGTAATTTTCTCAGTTAAAAAAAATAAAATCAACATTTAAACATCTAAAATATCAGGACATGCTTGGCCTCAACGATCTTTAAGGTCTTTTCAATCTCAGTAATTCCGTAATTCCGTGATTGTCATTCCCAGTGCTCTCCGTAGGCACTGACGGATTAACATCCAACCACGGATCCGAAACCCAAATGCCACCAAAATCCCAATAAATCCTCCTCCTTCAGAGCCAACGCTGTCTTTCCCTGCCCCTGGAGCGCGGGGACACCCCTGGGAGCGTTCCAGGCCAGGTTGGGCTGGGATCCCCTGGGATTTTGGGAGGTGTCCCTGCCCCGGCCGGGTGGGGCCGGAGGGGCTCCAAGGTCCCTTCCCACCCAACCATTCCATGATCTCACCCCGAGCCGCAGCCTTTGGGAAAGGAGCCCAATCCCCCTCCGTTCCTCCATTTATTACAAATCCCTGATTTTTTGGAAGCGGTTCCTGATTTCTGAGCGCTCTGGGCTGGCAGGGCCGCAAATCCTTTGGATTTGGGAGCGTTCATGGGGGAATCTCCAACCGGTCCCTGCTCAGGGAAGGGCAGCTCCCAGCAGGATCCCAGCCCCTTCCAGAGGGGAACGCGGTGGCCACCAGGGAATTCCCTATCGGAGCATCCACGGCGAGGCTGTTGCACAACAAACACCGCGGAGCATCCCGATAAATCAGCGTTTGGAATCCTCCGCGGAATGCTGAGGATATAAATATTTACGGGCCTTGATGAGCTGCAGCCCTGCACTAATGAAAGCAAGGCCGGAGAGATGGGGCCTGGACCGGCCTTCGCCCAAAATCAGGGAGATCAGAGCGCAAAGATTCCCGCTCCGTGGAACGATTCCTGCGCTGCAGGACACGTGGCACGGCAAACGCCGGGAATCTTCTTCTGGAGTGGCACAGGGAACTCAGCCGAGCCCGGGCCAGCAGTGCCCAGATGTCACCAGAACAGCTGAGCCGTGCCAATTCCGGGCATGGCCGGGATTTCAATCCTATTTCCCGCAGTTTGGGCGTTGTCCAGGATGGGGACAGGGAGGAGAAGGAGCAGAGCAAAAGGAATTTCCTGCACAGGAGCTTCAGCTCTGGGAATTCCAGCATCAGGACCTGGAGCTGCTGGAGCAATTCCAGAGGAGCTCATGGAGCTGCTCCAGGGCTGGAGCCCCTCTGGAGCCGGGCTGGGAGAGCTGGGAATGTTCACCTGGAGAGGAAAAGGCTCCAGGGAGAGCTCAGAGCCCCTTCCAGGGCCTGAAGGGGCTCCAGGAGAGCTGGAGAGGGACTGGGGACAAGGACTGGAGGGACAGGACACAGGGAATGGCTCCCACTGCCAGAGGGCAGCGATGGATGGGATGTTGGGATATTGGGAAGGAATTCCTGCCTGGGAGGGCGGTGAGACCCTGGCACAGGGTGCCCAGAGCAGCTGTGGCTGCCCCTGGATCCCTGGCAGTGCCCAAGGCCAGGCTGGACGGGGCTGGGAGCACCTGGGACAGTGGAAGTTGGGAATCCTCATGGCAGGAGTTGGACTTGAGAACCTTCAGAGCTCCCTTCCCACAGAACCCATTCCATGATTCAGCCCTTCAGGATCCCCTGATCAAGTCCCACGCTTGATTTTTCATCCCAGTTTCAGGATGGGGAGCTCAGACCATCAGGAACCAAACCCTCCAATGCTCCGGAAGCACCAGGAGACTCCCGAGCGCAGGAATTCCACCCACGGAGCAGCACCGACCCTCAGCTCCTTCCCAAGAAGATGCAAACTCACGGGGGGGCTCTGGCAGCCATCCTGCCCTTCCCAGCCTGTTATTCCCAGAATTCCATAAAAACACCTTTCCCATGGAATTGCATCCCCCAGCAAAAACAACCCGGACAACAAAACCCTGCCTTGAATACACGTGGGAAATCCACAGAGGAAAAGCTGCTCAGCCCAGCGAATATTCGCTCCAGAGTCTTCCAGGGGGATGATAAACTCCTGGATTCTCCCAGGTGGATGATAAACTCCTGGATTCTCCCAGGTGGATGATAAACTCCTGGATTCCTCCAGGGGAATGATAAACTCCTGGATTCTCCCAGGTGGATGATAAACTCCTGGATTCCTCCAGGGGGATGATAAACTCCTGGATTCCTCCAGGGGAATGATAAACTCCTGGATTCCTCCAGGTGGATGATAAACTCCTGGATTCTCCCAGGTGGATGATAAACTCCTGGATTCCCCCAGGGGGATGATAAACTCCTGGATTCCCCCAGGGGAATTATAAACTCCTGGATTCCTCCAGGGGGATGATAAACTCCTGGATTCCCCCAGGGGAATGATAAACTCCTGGATTCCTCCAGGGGGATGATAAACTCCTGGATTCCCCCAGGGGAATGATAAATTCCTGGATTCCCCCACGTGGATGACAAATTCCCCCGAAAGGATCAGGGAGTGGGATCAGGAAGAACAGCCCAGCCCCGTGGCAGCAGCTCCGGCCCCGCCGCCTTTCCAGGGAAATCGAAGCTCCCGGCGCATTCCGCAGCCTCTGGATGCGCTCCGGGAGCAGATAAAAGCCACATTGCGGCGGAATCTGGGTCAGCGCGATCCCGCGGGAAGGCCGGGATGAGCCGGGGGATGAGCCGGGAGTTGGGATCAGGGCAGGGTTTTCCAGCCGCCGCCCGCAGCTCCGTCCCCTCCCGAAGGATGCGCCACGAGTCACGCACGGAGAGGGCTTGGAAAAACAACGCCGTGCCCTGATCCGGAGGGAAACCAGCACAACGGGATCATCCTGGATATCAGCGCTTCCCGCCCAGCCCCGGGCTGGGTTCCAGCAGGGAATCAGGCACGGGAAGCTTCCCCGGCGCTGGATTTAAGCAGGACCATCTTTGCTGGCTGCAAGCGAAGCTTTTCATCCCAGTTTTTTGGTTTTTTTTTTTTTTTTTGGGATGAGGGCTCAGGACATGGTTCCTCTTGGCTGCACGGGAGGAACTCGGTGTTTTCTGCCCAAAGGTTCCACCGGGACCGGGATTCATCCCAACAATCTTTGGTGGAACAGAATCCCAAGTCCAGCGTGATCCCTCCAAGGGAGGCACCGGGGTGGGAGGGGGAGCCTTTCCTGTCCAAAATCCTCATATTTTGGCTCCATTCCACTCAAAAATAGAAAAAACCCCAAAACTCCCTCACCAAAGGAACAAACCCTCGGCCTCAAAGGTTTGTGTCCATTCCTGCCTGGAACTCGACCACTCTGGGTTTGTGCAAAGCTCAGGTTTGGTTTTCGGGGCATTTACAACTTTCCCTCCATCCCCATTCCCAGGTGGAGCTCCCAGCAGGAGGAATCCCAGAGCCAGGAAGGGTTTGGAGGCCTCCAGCCCCACGGACATAAAAAACTCGGATCCCAAAGACAATTCCTGAATTTCAGCCTCTGTGAAAACAAAAAGGATTCCGGGATAACCTGTCCTCTGTCCCTGCAGCTTCACCCCACAAAAGTGGGATCCAGCCCCATTCCCACCCTCCTCCCTCTCCCAGGGCCAGGGATTTTGGGGTGGATTTGGGAAGATGCAGGACCAGGGAGGTCCTGCCTATGCCAGGCAAGAGCAGGAAAACAGGGATGGGGAGGGAAGAGAGTTCCAAGTCTCCCTGATTTTAGTGATTTTAATTTGCAAATTCTGCTATTTCAGAGTGGCTTTTAAATCCCCCCAGGAATGGGAACTCCCTCACTGCCCTGTGCCAGCCTGGCCAACCCTTCCGGGCAGGAATTCATCCCAAAATCCAACCCAAACCTCCCCTGGCGGGTCCCTCCTGGCCTGTCCCTCATTCCCTGGGAGCAGAGCGGGAATTTTCACCTCCCGTGAGCACAACCCCAAATCCTGAAGGGAAACCTCCCCTTCCAGCCCCTTCCAGCCCCCAAACCCGAGGCTCAGGAGGCCGCAGCCGCATTCCCGCCCAGTATTTTCCCATCTGCATCATTCCATGGGTATTTCCATGGGTTTATTACCCAAATCCCCCATCCAGGATCTTCTCCAGTCTCCTGGATGAGCCTTTTATCTCCAAACCCAAATAAAGCACATTTTTCAGCCGGGTCATTGCCTGGGAAAGATGCATTTGAGTGAACAGCTTCAATTAACGAGCCAGTAAAACTCAAAATGACCTTTTTTTGTCATTTTAGCATTAAAAAACTTCCCCTTTTTTTTCTGTTGGAACGGCAGAAATGGGAGAAGGGAGCTCAGTTCTGGTATCGAGTGATGCGTTTCAGGTTTGCTGTCTCACAAACAGAAATAAAAACCCTTTTTCCCTGACTGATAATCGGGATAATTGGATTTTAACCGGGCTGCCCACAAAGAACCGGCATTCCAGCCATCCCTCCCGGCTCAAAAGGCTTTGCAGGGAGCAGCAGGAAAAACGAGGATCCATTAAAACCCCATTTCAGCAGAATCCTTGAGTTTCCCCGGGCAGGGCCATTCAGAGATGCTCCGATATCCCCAGGATTGGGTTCCACCATTTGGGGAAAATGGGATCTTCATTTTTCAGGGCTGTGCTGGAACCCAATCCCAAAAATTCCATTTATTCCCCCATTTCCTGCAGCTGAGTGTGGGATGCTGAGCCAGCTGTGCTGCAGCTGTGCTGCTCCCGCACCCCTGGCGGTGCCATCCCGGCCTTTGGGGACATCCCAGAGGGAATTCGGGAGAAATGGAGCTCAGCAGCCATTTGGAAAAGCTGCCAGGACCTGGATCCTGCCAGGATCAGCCAGGTCCTGCTCCAGCCCCAAATCCTCCGCTTCCATTTCTCCCTGAGATCCCTGAGCACTCCAGGTGTTGATAAATTCACTTTTCAGGCACCAGGGGTGGCCCTGGACCCTCCCAGACCAGGAGGAGCTGAAATCCTGGGAATCCTGGGCTCCCTTTCCCTCCGGACACCCGACCCAGCGGTGTCACCGCGAGCAGGGACATCCTGACCCCCATCAGGGACATTCCCGGGCCCCAAATCCCTGCCCCAGCAGCAAAATCCTTCACCAAACACGGGAATTTTCCTCTTTTCCCTTCCAGGATGGTTTATTCTCAGTTGGGAAGGGAATGGGTGCCCTGGAGATAAAGCAGCCCCATATTCCAGTTAGGAAATTCAGGAAAACCAGCCCAGCCATTCCCACTTCCTAAACCACGGGAAAACATCAAGGCACAGCTTCCCAAATTCCCACAAAAACCAGCAGCCCCTCATCCCAGTTTCCTGCAGGGCTGATTCCCAAACCAGTGCCCTGCTCCCAGCAGCAGCAGCTCCCGGAGGAATGGGAAAGGAGCTCCAGAGAAAACAGATTTTTTGGTTTGTGTGGGTTTTTTGTTTGTTTGTTTGGGGGTTTTTTGGGGTTTTTTTTTCTGTTTGGGTTTTTTGTTTTGTTTTTTCTTCGTTTTCTTTTGTTTGGTTGGGGTTTTTTTTATTTGTTTGTTTGGGATTTTTGTTTTGGTTTCGTGGGGTTTTTTTTCCCCCTCAGGAAAACACCCCTAAAGGTGTTTTCCTGCACAGGTTCAAGAGTGCAGCCAAAAACCCCAGGAACCCCCAATGCGGTTTTTCAATCTCTTCAAACACCTGGCAGGTGAAGGCAAACCCGTGACTGAATCAGCACAGAGGCTCCAAAAAAAAAAAAAAAAAGAAAATAAATTAAAAATAAATTTAAAAGCCCAGCTCAGCTACGCTTTAATCCTAAAAATATTCAGACCCTACGGACATTGAAAGGAGCTTTAACGCTCCCCAGGTATCCCAGATCCCGCTCCCAGCCGGGCAGGATGGATTTATTTGGGATAAATCTGCTCCTCAATCCCAGATTTAATCAGATCCCGATCCAGGAGACACCCGGGAAGCAGGATCGGGGAGTATTCCCCGGGCAGGGATCAAACCCCGAGGAACCCCAGCCTGGATTTGGGGTCCCACACCCGCCTTTCCCCCCGTTTGTGACAATTCCCTGTGGGACAGAAAACTCCGACTCAGGACGGTCCGAAAAGGATCCCCGGGAAGGCGCGGAGCGGTTTGTCCCTAATTAACCCCAAACTGGCGGCACCCGCGCGGGCCGGGGTTAATTAGTTAATTAGCGGGGCCGGGGGCTGATGATGCCGAGGGCGCTCAGCCGGGCAGGGAGAGCAAAAGCAAATTCCAGAGAAAAAGGGAGGAAAAAGCATCCCGGGCAAACCCACGCGCGGCTCCGGCTCAGCCCCGGGCGCTGCTTTTCCTCCGCAATTCCCGAGGGTTTCCCCACGCGGGGAGCACAAAGCGCTTTTGTTCCCATTTTTTTCCAGCTGCGAGAAGCCGGGAACGCTGGAGCGGTGGCAGAGCCTGGGATGGGGCTGCTCCTGCTCGCCCTAAAATTCCCGCGTGGAGGGGAGGAATCTCACCAAACCCCGCAGGAATCCCCGCGAACCCCGCAGGAATTCCCGCAAACCCCGCAGGAATCCCCGCGAACCCCGGCAGGAAAGATTTGCCCGTAGTTTTTTATTGCAACAACAATAAAAAAAGGATTTTTAGCCGTAGAAAATTCGGTTTTTCCCAACTGGAGCAGAAAGGGATCAAAGACACCCCAAAACTCAGATTATAGGGACACGCGGAGAGGGATAAAAGCGGAAAACAGCAAAATCCAGCCCAATAAAATCCAAATATTCACCACAGCCACCTGCCAACAGCTAAAACCGATAAAAACCGGGATTTTGAGCAATCCCAGCCGTACCTTGGGATGCCAGCGGCGCACGGGAGCCGCGGGGAGGAGAACGGAGCTGAGAGGGAACATCCCCGTGACGGGAATGGGATCAGTGTCCCGAGCATTCCCGGCGCCGGGGCTGGCAGCAAACCCCGCTCCGAGGGGAGGGGAGGGGAGGGAAGGAGCGGGACGAGCTCTGCATCCCAGAGAGCCCCGAGCGGGAGCGGCGCGGCCTCCCTCCCACGCGTCCCGGGAAATCCCAGTGCAGGAAACTCCAACGGAGGCGCTCTGGGGACGCACAGGGGACGGACACTCACAGAGGGGACAGACGGACACCTCACTGACCATACGGACACCCCACTGACCGCACAGACACCTCACTGACCGCCCGGACACTCACAGAGGGGACAGACACCCCACTGAGGGGACAGAAACCCCACTGAGGGGACAGAAACCCCACTGAGGGGACAGATGGACACCTCACTGACCGCCCGGACATTCACAGAGGGGACAGACACCCCACTGACCGCCCGAACACCCCACTGAAGGGACAGAAACCCCACTGACCTGCTGAGCTCCGCGGCCGCTCCTCGCGAAGGAAAATGCCCAAAGTTCCAAAAGAGGTGACAAAATCTCCAATTCACCTCGTCCCCAAAGTCCAGGGAGTCACCACGACCCCCGCGGGAAGGGGAGAATCATCCTCTCATTCCCCTACTGTCCCTAAAATCTCCGGAATGAGGAGCAAACGGCCGCTCCGGGCAGCGCCCTCAGCAAAAGGCGGCACCGGCGCTTGGGGGAGATTTCAGCCGCCGAGCCGGGTGTGGGGATGGGGCCCTGGGATCCCCCCCAGCCGCTCCCGGCCCGCGCAGGTGCCGCTAATTTGGGGTTAATTAGGGACAAACCGCCCCGCGCCCTCCCGGGGATGCTCCTCAGCCCGTCCCGGCTCGGGGCTCTGTCCCACAGGGAATTGTCACCAACGGGGGAAAGGCGGGTGTGGGACCCCAAATCCAGGCTGGGGTTCCTCGGGGTTTGATCCCTGCAGGAATGCCCGGGGAATATTCCCCGATCCTGCTTCCCGGGTGTCTCCTGGATCGGGATCTGATTAAATCTGGGGTTGAGGTGCAGATTTCTCCCAAATAAATCCATCCTGCCCGGCTGGGAGCGGGATCTGGGATACCTGGGGAATGACAAAGCTCTGGGAGGGATCCGCCTTTCCCTCCACCCCTGGGATCAGCCGGGGATCCACCAGCAGCGGGGAGCAAACGCCCCGCTGGAAATTCGGGAAGGAGGGGAAGGAGGATGCGGGAATTTTGGGATCAGCCGGGGGTCCATCAGCAGCGGCTGCCTGGGGAGCAAATGCCCCGCTGGAAATTCGGGAAGGAGGGAAAGGGGGATGCGGGAATTCCTGGGGATCCCTCCCGGCTCCGGAGCCTGCAAAGGTGAGGGAACAGAGGGAGGAGCTCCGAGCGAACGGGGCAGGGGGAGATTCCCAATTCCATCCACCCTGGGATAACGGCGGATAATCCAACCCCTCTGGAATGAGGAGAATATTCCCGAAGCGACGGAGAAGCCGTTAGCGGGGGCAGCGGCTGCGGGGGTTTTATCTCCCTCGCCAGGACAAAGGGGCATTAACCATCCCAACCTGATCCTCCCGAAGATCCCAAAGCTTCCCGGACACCCTGGAGCGGCACTGAAACGCTGATCCCTGTTCCCGAGTCCGTGCTCTTCCCTGGAATCCCTGCGGGATTTAGGGAAGTGGGAATGGCTCTGCCCCAGAATGCAGTCACCAGCAGAGAATTTGGGATCAGGATGGGAAAATCCTTTTAATAATGAGGGAAAATCATGGAATCATGGAATGGGTTGGAAAGGCCCTCAAAGTCCATCCAGTGCCACCCCTGCCATGGCAGGGACACCTCCTGCTGTCCCAGGGTGCTCCAAGCCCATCCAGCCTGGCCTGGGACACTTCCAGGGATGAGGAATCCACAGATTTTTGGGACAATTGGTTAAAATCCAGGAGCTGCAGGAATACAGGGATACAAGGGCACAAGGAGGAGTGAAGGCAGAATTCCCCAAAATCCCTTCTCCCTTGGGAAGGAACTGCCAGACCTCTGGAGAACCCGACTGGTGGAGACCCGGATCCTTCCTGAGCTCTGGAAAAACGGGAATCTTCATCGGCCTCTCCTCTGGCTCAGCAGATGAGATTCCCCGGCCCTGAGCTGTTGTTTTTATCATTTTTCCTGGATCTCTTGGCAGGAGATTCCCTTCCCTGACATCTCAAGCAGGGTTGGGAGCGAGCGGGGGAAGCTGATTTTGAGGAATCTCAGCCGGGGAAAGCCCAAATCCCGATTTCCCAACAACCAACCCGGCCCTCAAACCCGGCTGACAGCACGGAGGAGCTGCTGAGCCCCGGGCTCGGCTTAACCCCAACGCTTCCGACAGCTTCCCGCTGGGAATTGCTGCTTCCCAGGGAACTCCAGCTGGGAGCAGCAGCATCCCTGGGAAGGGATCCGGGCTGGGGGGGTCACAGCCACGAAAAGCCAGGGGGATCCGGGGATGGAATCCCATCGGGAGCAGGATCACGGGATGGGATCAGGGGCTGGGAAGGGATCCAGGCTGGCGAGGCACAGCCATGAGCAGCCAAGGGGATCCAGGGATGGGATCCCAGCAGGAGCAGGATCACGGGATGGGATCAGGGGCTGGGATGGGCCCGGGCTCAGGAAAAGGCTGGAAAAAGCCAGAGGGATGAAAATGAACCCCTTTTCCTGATGAATTATTCCTGTGGGAACGGCAAAGGGGCTTTGGGAATGAGCAGAACGTGGAGTGGGTGGCGGGGCTGGGAGGTGACCAGCAGAGTGATGACCACAGGGATGACCACCAGAGCGATGGCCACAGCGATGGCCAGCAGAGTGGACCACCACAATGATGATGACCACAGCAATGACCACCTCAGCGATGCCCACCAGACCTTCTGAGTGACCCCAGGAGGAGTCTGAGCCGTTTTTGGAGCACTGGGAAGAGCCAGGTGGGGCTGCGAAGGATGGACGGGCACTGTTCCCACGGGACACCGGTGGTGCCACATCCACACCGGTGTCACCGCCGCGCTGGGGACACCCAGAGCTGTCCACGAGTGACCAGAACCATCGGAATACAGCAAAGCAGGGCCTGGCTGGGCAGAGAAGCTCCGTGTTCCTGAGGAGTGACCTGCCAGGAGGCTGAGCCTGCCGGGCTCTGCTCCCCTCCTCAGCCGAGCTTACGCAATGATTTATTTGCATCCTGCCCGAAAACAAATGGATGTTTTCCACATTTATATCATAAGATAGAGCGATTCTGCAGCTGATCAAAGCCAGGGCAGATCTGGAGGCGATTACAGCAAGTGTTTGCTTAACTGAGGTCACGATGCACTCGGCGCGGGCGAGGCCCCGGCTCTGCTCCGCACATGTCAGCGCTCCAGGAAGGTCAGGAGAGGCCCAGCGCCCAGCGCCGCCTTTCCAAGAGCAAGGACAGTCCGAGCAAACTGAGCCCGGCTCCTCAGCCCGGCCTTGGGACCAAGGGTTGGTCAAGGGGAGCAGCGTTGGGCTGTTCGTGCAGGAAAATTGAGTTTGTGGGGTTTGAAGGGTTCTGTGTCCAATGGAAGCTCAGTTTGGCCGAATTTGGGATTCTGGTGAGGCTGAGGGAGCTGGGAAGGGGCTGGAGAACCCTGAGGGAGCTGGGAAGGGGCTGGAGAATCCTGAGGGAGCTGGGAAGGGGCTCAGCCTGGAGCAAAGGAGGCTCCGGGGGCCCTTCTGGTTCTGCACAACTCCCTGACAGGAGGGGCAGCCAGGGGGAAAATCGGGCTCTGCTCCCAGGGCACAGGGACAGGAGCACAGGGAACGGCCTCAGGCTGGGCCAGGGGAGGCTCAGGGTGGGATCAGCAGGAATTTCCCCATGGAAAGGGGGTCAGGAACTGGAACTGCCCAGGGAGGCTCAGGGTGGGATCAGCAGGAATTTCCCCATGGAAAGGGGGTCAGGAACTGGAACTGCCCAGGGAGGTTTGGAGTCCCCATCCCTGGAGGTGCCCAAGGAATTCCTGGAGGTGGCACTCGGAGCTCTGGGCTGGGGATCAGTCCCAGCTTGGATTCAATCCTGGAGCTCTTTTCCAGCCTCAACGACGCTGATTCCACGATTCTGGGAAGCTGGGGTGGGTCTGCCCGGCAGTTTCTGTGTCCAGGCTCTGCCTGGATGGGCTGGGAGCAGAGGACAGGGACGCTCAGAGCTCAGCTGGCCCAGCCTGGCCTGGCCCTGCTGGGATTTTCCTGCTCGGAATCCGAGGTTACCGCTGGTTACCCAGTCGGGAATGGGTGAAGGATGAAGTGGATGCAGAGGTTCCTCCTGGGAAGCCTTGCAGGGGCCGGGCAGAGGCTGCGAGCTCCAGGGGTGACCAGGGATGACCAGTCCAGCCTGCACTGTACTGGGATTTACTGGGAATTCTGATCCCATCCCTCAAACGGGGCATCCAGGAGATTTTCCCAACATCCACCCCCCCAGGAGATCCAGGCTCACCCCCGTGGTTCATTCCCTGTCACTTCACTCACGCTCATCCCAGAGGCTTTGATTTCTGCCTGCTCCCCCTGGAACAGCAAATTCCTGCTCTAAACCCAGAGCCTGGAGGAGCCAAATTCTCCCTGAAAAACAGGGATTCGCCTTCTCCTGATTTTCCAGCCCTGCAAAGCCACGCTGGGACATTCCCCTCTTTCCTGTGCATGGCCCGGGAGACGGAGCCAGCCGGGACCCGCAATTCCCGGGATCCGCAATCCCTGGGATCTCCTTCCCGGCCGCATCTGGGGCTCTGGCGGCTCCGTTCCACCGCGGAGCTGCGGGCTGGGAACATCTCCCGATCCTTGGGATGCTGGAGTGCGAACCGCATCCTCATCCCGGCTGCCGCGGCTCATTCCCGCTTCCCTGGCTCCCGGTCTGTGCCATTCCCACCGCATCCCGCACATCCCCGCCGGATCCCGCGTGTCCCGGTCCCGGTCCGTGTCATTCCCGCCGCATCCCGCACATCCCCGCAGATCCCGCGTGTCCCTGTCCCGGTCTGTGTCATTCCCACCGCATCCCGCATCCCGAACATCCCCGCAGATCCCGCGTGTCCCGGTCCCGGTCTGTGCCATTCCCACCGCATCCCGCATCCCGAACATCCCCGCAGATCCCGCGTGTCCCGGAGGCTCCCGGTGCCTCCCGAGCCCCCGCGCCGCTCCGGGAATGTCAGCGGGACGCTGATAAGAGCCTCGCCCGGCGCGTTATCGCCGTGTGCGGGGCGGGGATCTCCGCAGGCGCGGCTGCCTCTGGGAATGGTGCGAACCCCTCCCGGGAGCCGGGAAACCACAGGAATTCCTGGCAGGGCTTTCCCGGCGGTGCCAGCGGGGGTGACGCCAGGTCAGCGGCTGCGAGCGCTCAGGGATGCTCCAGAGCCCCGCCGAGCCTCGCCTCCTTCTCCTTCTCCTTCTCCTTCTCCTTCTCCTTCTCCTTCTCCTTCTCCTTCTCCTTCTCCTTCTCCTTCTCCTTCTCCTTCTCCTTCTCCTTCTCCTTCTCCTTCCTTCTCCTTCTCCTCTCCCTCCTTTGCTCCTTCTCCTCTCCTCTTGTTCCTCTCCTCCTTCTTCTCTCCTTTTTCTCCTCTCCTCCTTCTCCTCTCTCCTCTTGTTCCTCTCCTCTTTCTCCTCTCTTGTTCCTCTCCTTTTTCTCCTCTCCTTTCTCTTCTCCTTTTTCTCTTCTCCTTTTTCTCTTCTCCTTCTCCTTCTCCTTCTCCTTCTCCTTCTCCTCTTGTTCCTCTCCTCCTTCTTCTCTTTCTCCTTTTTCTCCTCTCTCCTTTTTCTCTTCTCCTCCTTCTCCTCTCCCCTTTCTCCGCTCCTGTTCCCATTCCCTGATCCCACAGATTTTTTTTCCCTGTGTCCGGTCCCTCTGGAAGCGACGCCACAGCACCGAGCAGCTCATCCCACTCGTGCTCAGCGCATCCCCAGCTCTTCACGAACCCCAATTCCCCAGCAGTGCCAGCCCTTGAAATTCCATGAATCTGCCCCTGAAAAACGGCAAAACCCTGGAAATTAAACCCAAAAAAAAAAAAAAAAAAGGATTTGCCTTGTAGACAGAAATCATCTCAGCAGCAGGAGCAGGTCGGAGCAATCCGGGCACGGCGCAGAGGCTCTGCCATGGAAAAGGAATTATTCGCTCTATAAAGGGATTTTGACACAAAATACGTGAAAGGACCGAGACTCCCCGCAGCCAAGTTCCTGCAGAAAACATAAAACCGGCCCAGACTTCAAACAGAACATCTCAGAAACTTTCCAGCAGATCCGTTGAGAGCCGGGATTTTGAGGGAGCCAGGGCTGCCACCCAGCATTTCGCTGGTTTTATTTGGGAAATTTCGTGTTTCTCACCACCCACGCTCGGGACAAAGGGCTCGCCGCGAGTTTTCAGCGAATTTCTTCGCTTAAATGGCAGAGGAGGTGAATCCAGGCTGGATGCAGCCGGGATTGGGGGCAGAGCTGCCACAGCCTCCACCCCGCGTGATTCCCGGGACATTCCTGGGGTGGGAGAGATCCAAGGGAGCAGCAGCTCCATGGGGAAGGAGCTGAATCCAAACAGCTCCATGGGGAAGGAGCTGCATCCCGACAGCTCCAGGGATCAAAGATTTGTGTCCTCGGACACGGCACAGCCCTGGTGAGAGCAGCAGAATCCCTGCAAATGTCCCTCTGTCCCCAGTCCCCGTTTTCAGGGAAAATCCCAGTCCTGGGGGTGCTGGCTCAGGGATTTGGGAATTCCTCAGGTGGGCTCCAGCTGCGGGAAGGGGATGGATCCCAGCACCCTCAGCTCCCCCATCCAGGGACAAACGGCCCTTCCAGGACCTGCCCTGCTGCTTCCAAGATTTTCATCACCCCAATGTCGCCGGGTTTAGATGATCCCACAGAAACGCTGCTCCACCGGATGGAAACGGGATGAAAACGGGTAAAGAACCTCCACAAAAAGGGTTCACATCCAATTCCCAAAAAACCCCAACCCCCTGGATCAGCCTCCGTGCTCTGGGCAAGCCCAATCCCGATTTTCCAGCCTCATCCCCCAGACCCCGCAGAGCCCTGGGCGAAGGGCACTGCCAGGGATGGGTTTGTGCCCTGGCCAGGATGGGGAAATGCCACGGGAAGGATGGAGCAGCTCCCTGGAGCCTCAGGCTGCTGTGCCCGGCAGGGGGAGATTTTGGGAATTGTTCCCACTGGGATCCTGGCATCTCCGATCCCAGACTGGTTTGCAGGAAGGAAACCAATCCCACGCTGGGCACCACACGCTCCAGACACACCCCGGCACCAGAATCTGGGATTCAGGCAGAGCTGGAATCTCCCGTCGGTGGGATGAGTGTCCAGCTGCTCCAGGGACAGCAGGGAATCCAAGCAAATTCCCTGCCCGGGATGGAGATCCTGGGTTTGCAGCCTGGATCCATTTTCCAGGGAACCCTGCTGGGGATGGATTCTGGGGGAGGAGGCACCTGAAACATTCCCTGAGCGCTGGTTAGCGCCTGGTTTCGCTCCAAGAACCTCTCCCTGGCTTATCCCGAGTCTGAGCCGCTTCCTGCAGCTCCGCGGAGTCCGTCTGGGCTGTGCCAGAGCTCCGCAGCCAGGCCGAGCAGCCCAGCCCCGGGAACCGCGGTGTCCCGCCCGGAGGGGGTGTCTCCGTGACCTTCCCCTCTCCCGCATTCCCGGTTCTGTTTGCCTGGACTCTCCGTTCCCGTTTCACGGCTCCCCCGGGCCGCAGGCTCGGCACAGCCTCTGCTCCCGCCAGCCCGACATCAAACGGCCGCGCTGGGCTTGCCAGCCCCGTGGAAAACAGATCCCGGGAGCTGCTGGGACCAAATCCCACGGAAACGGCCCTGGTTTGCCAGAGCCCCTCGGGAGGAGGATCCAGGGCTGGGATTTCACCCCGAGCGGAGCTGCCCGAGGCTGGGATTGTCCAGGGGCAGGTGCACACCTGGATCAGCCTCCCCGCAGCCGGAGCCGAGCCTGAGAGGCACCTGGAGAGCTGGAACCGGGAATTCAGCGTTCCTGCCGCATTCCCAGCCTCTGGCTGAGCTCAGCCTCCTCCCAGCAGTCAGAGCCGAGCCTGGAAAGGCACCTGGAGAGCTGGAACCAGGAATTCAGTGTTCCTGCCCCTGGCTGAGCTCAGCCTCCTCCCAGCAGTCAGAGCCGAGCCTGGAAAGGCACCTGGAGAGCTGGAACCAGGAATTCAGTGTTCCTGCAGCATTTCCAGCCTCTGGCTGAGCTCAGCCTCCTCCCAGCCCACTCATCAGGGCCCTTCCAGCAGGGAGCCGCTCCTGCCCAGCGGAGAGGTTTTACTGGGATTAAGGGAACGTGGGCAGGGTTGATCCACGAGCTCCATCTGCTCCACGGGGATTTTCCTCACCCCCGGCTGGATTTTGGGACACCAGCTCCCAGACCCTTTCCCTGGTGGATTCTGGCAGCGGTTTTCCCAGGATCCGCAGAGGAGCAGCCACCAAAGGCTCATAAACCGCGGTGGGAATTCCGTGCCAGAACAGCCCGAGCTCCGTGGAAAATCCCAGCTGGCCCAGGAAGGGACGTTCTCCTCCCAGCACCTCTCACCGAGGTCACGCAACGATCCAAAGGGTCCAACCTCAGAAATTCCAGCACTCAGGACGGGGGAACAAAGCCCCATCCATCCATCCCCAGCTCCTGCCAAGCCCGCTCTGCTCTGGCCTTTCTCCTCCAGGAGGCTCCTGGCAAACGCTCCGCGGCAGGAACGGCGCGTGGGAGCCAGGGTGGGCTCTGCAGGGGCTGGGGATTGTTTTCCACGGCTTTTCCTGGGGTGTTGAAAGAAATCCCTCGCTCTCCGTGCCCCGGGGTCGCGCCGGAGCTCTGGAGCTCGTTAAATCCCAGCCCTGCTGGGAGCTGGAGGGAGCTCCCCGAGCTTTGTTGGAGATGTCAGCACCACCTCGGGCTCTGCTCGGGGCCCTTCCCTGCCTGCGGGATTCCCAAAGGAGCCCGGGCTGGAGCTGGGATGGGTTTTCCACACCTCAGTGCTGTGCCCAGCCTGGCACATCCCCGGCATGATCCCAGAGGGAAGGGAACGGCTGCCGGGAGAGGTCAGACGGGGGAATTGGAAGGAATTCTCCCCAATCACTCACCAAAAACTGCGATTTTACATTAAATCCTGGATCCCACCCCTCATATCCACGGCTCCTTTCCCGGGAGCAGCGAGTGGCACACACGGGGCTGTCCCACAGCATCCACGGCCTGGATCCATCTTCCCACTGTCCCAGTGTCCCCGTTCATCCCATAAATCCTTCCCTGCATTCCCACCGGCTGGGAGCAGAGGATTTTCCAAAAAAGAGGAACACAAATCCAGCAGGTTGGGTGCAGCCTCTTCCCTCAGCTTCCCTCCTGCTCCGGAACCGGCCGGGCTTTCCTGCTTGAGCACAGAGCGACTCCAACACCCGGAATGGGAAAAACCAAATTAATCCCCCAGTTTGGTGCTGCTCGGGCCCAGCTAGAGGAGGTTGGTGCAGGAGAGAGCTCAGAGGGAGCAGCTCATCCCCAGAGCCACAGCAATTTGGATTTTCCCCTCCTCACCCCTTAATTTGCATGAAATCCTCATTTGTTTTTTTTTTAACTGCACTGCTTGTTCTGAAATAATTTGGATCAAACAGGAAATGAGAGAAAATCCCAACTCTGGTGATCCCAGCGCAGCCCTCGAGCCAGGC
Source organism: Pomatostomus ruficeps (assembly GCA_013400735.1). NCBI lineage: Eukaryota > Metazoa > Chordata > Aves > Passeriformes > Timaliidae > Pomatostomus > Pomatostomus ruficeps. The sequence continues at coordinate 1,616 of VYZT01034627.1, read as the reverse complement.
TGGGAGGAGACTCAAGGAATTCCCTCATTCTTGGTCCTGACACCCGTGATAAAACTTAATTAAACACGCGCTCACAAGCCAACTTTAACATTGAATAATTAACGTGGAGAATAATTAACACCCAGCTCTTTATCACCCTGTCCTTTGCGAGATTCTCAATTTATCCAAATTCCAATAATTTGTAAAAAAAAATTTAAAATTAATTATTTCTTATGCAAGGTGCAAACCAACCCAGGCTCCTCTTCCTTCCAGGATGGTGGAGGGAGAATAAATTGGGGAAAATAGAGATTCCTCTGCTCGCCTGGCCTTTGGAAAGGCTTTTTTATATCTTTTGAGCTCCCTGGCAGGGGATATTTTATCCTCCAAAATAATTTCCCGTCCCGCTGCGGTTCCAGCGGTTTTTGAAAGGATGCAGCACAAAATCCGCTCACCTGGAAGCGCCGGGGGCTGCGAGCTCCGGTCCCTCTGCAGATCCCTCCCTCCCGCAGGAGTTTCCTGAAGGAAATCCCAGTTTTCTTCTTCCAAGCGGGACAACCCGACTGCCTGGGGAGAAGGATCAGAATTGGGCTGTGAGGTGACATGGTTTGAACAGCCAGGTGAATAAAAAGGGGATAGAAACAAGCAGGAATTGTTGATTTCTGTGAAATTCTCCGGGATTTTCCCTGGAATGATGCTTTCAAGACATGGATTTCCCGAGAACCGTTGATTTGTGTGAAATTCTCCGGGATTTTCCCTGGAATGATCCTTTCAAGACATGGATTTCCTGAGAACCGTTGATTTCTGTGAAATTCTCCGGGATTTTCCCTGGAATGATGCTTTCAAGACATGGATTTCCTGAGAACCGTTGATTTCTGTGAAATTCTCCGGGATTTCCCTGGAATGATGCTTTCAAGACATGGATTTCCCGAGAACCGTTGAGCTCTGTGTCCCCTGCCCCTGCTCTGCTGATTACTCTGATTTTTTATCTCAGCCCGAGTTCAGCCGCTTTTCCTTATCCAGCAGCTCATCCTCGCCACGAGTTCCAGAGAAAAATTCAAGTGAGCGGATTAAAAATAGAAAAGGGGAAGAAAAAAATAAAAAAAATCCCCGACGAGTCGCTATCTCCGAGACTTTTGCTCCTGGCACCGGCGGAGCTGTTCCTTGGGTTGTTTGTTTTATTCTCGCCTCTCTGTCTCCCCTTTCCCAGCGAAGGGCAGCCCCGAGTGTCCCACGCAGGAGCCTTGGCAGGATCGGGATCCAGACGGATCCTCCGGAGAGATCCCAGCCCGGCCCCGGGAGCAGCAGGACCTGGGAACCCTGGGAGAGCCAAACCCCGCGCCAGGGATGAGCCCCACGGGAGGGGAGCGGCCGCGGGGTGAACAGCGATGGGGAAAGAGGGGATTTGATCGGGGTTAAAGGGGTGGGTGAGCGAAACGAGGGGAGTTTATGTCTGGGTTAAATAACTGGATGAGGGAGAAGAGCGGAGTTTATGTCTGGGTTAAAAGCGCGGGGGATGAGGGAAAAGAGCGATTTTAAATCGGGGTTAAAAGAGGTGGATGAGAAAGAAGAGTGGAATTTATGTCTGGCTTAAGAGAGATGGCTGAGGGAAAAAAAAATGGATTTTAAATCTGGTTTAA
>VYZT01034624.1:66344-92380 GCA_013400735.1 Pomatostomus ruficeps | reverse complement strand
GGGTCTTGGGGTCATCTTTGATGGAGAGCTGCTGGCGTACGATAGTCTGCTTGCTGATCTGGAGGCCAAAGTATTTCCACGGTGCAGTACGTTGAAGCTTTTCTTGTTGAATTTCAAAACCTTCACTTTCTAGACTGGAAATGGTATCCATTAAAACAGTGTCTAGGTATTTTGGGTTTTTTGTGCAAATTAAAATGTCATCCATGTAATGAAGTATAATTGCATCAGGGTATTTAGTCCGTATTGGTGAGAGAATTTGTCCCATGTACCATTGGCATATTGTAGGAGAGTTTTTCATGCCAATGATACCTTCTAAGAGGTGCTTGCCTGTTTAATGATGGAACCGAAAAGGCAAATCTGGGGGCATCTCAAGGACGGAAGGGAATATTAAAGAAACAGTCTTTAATATTGATGACAGCCAGTTCTCAGTCTCAGGGCAGTATCGAAGGTAGACCAGGCTGTAGGGCACCCATGTCCTCCATGACCTCATTGATCTTACGCAGGTCATGGAGGAGTCTCCACTTGTCCTTGCCTGGCTTTTTAATAACAAAGACAGGGGAGTTCCAGGGGCTGTTAGGTGGCTCTATGTGTCCCCTGTCCAGTTGTTCTTGGACCAGGGACTCAAGAGTATACAGCTTCCCGACTGATAGTGGCCATTGATCCACCCACACTGGATTGGTAGTTTTCCAGGTGAGTAGAGGAGCTGCACATATCTCAATGGCCCCGGCTAGAAATCCTGTGGTTGTGGTGGGATTTCTAGGCATGCCCCCATTGAGACAAGGTGTCTCTGCCCCACAGCATAAAACCCAAATTCAAGATGTAAGGTCTAATAGTTGCAACTCTACCCTCAGGCCCTTCGATGAGAATAGAATGTTTCCTTCTTTTGGAGAGGGTAGTGCCCCCAATCCCTGAGACTGTTCCCTGCGCTGGCATCAATTCCCATGTTTTTGGCCACTGGGAACAGGTGATAATGGTGACATCTGCTCCCGTGTCCACCATCCCCGAGATTTTACACTCTGCACCTCTGTAATGTAACATACAGTTCAAATATGGTTTTTCTGGGCCAACATCCTCCATCCAGCACACTTCTGGGTGAACTGGGATAGAGTCTTTATGTCCTGGCAAGAATTGATATCTTGCAATTGTTGTTCCTGTTCCTTTATTTAAGTAGTTAGGAGGATTATTACAGTTGATGGCCACAAATATTTCATCACTGGGGCCGACTGTTTGTATGTTAGGTATTATGGTGTTGGGGTTTGGGATAGTTTTTCTTTTTTTTTATTTGTCTCTTGTCTTAGGAATTTTCCCCCATTCTTGTTAATGGGTGGGTGATCGAGAGAGACAAAGGGGCCAGGGACAAGTACCTGGCCCCGGGGTAGGCAGGGGGGCAGGGTACCTTTTGGTTTTCTGGCTTCTTGGGGGAGGGGCGGCAGCAGGAGCTCCGGGGTAAACTCTGACACCACTCCAGGCTTCGCCCTCTTGCTGTGGCTTTCTACTGTGAGTAGAACCCTATTTCCTGACTGCTGCTGCACTAGGACTTATCTAAAACTCTGCTTCAACACAACACTCCAATGTTTTGGGGGAAGAAACACGGGATCCCCAAGCCTTTCCCTCCCCTCCCACGGAGTCAGCCTCTTCCAGCCAGGGTCCGAGGGTCAGCCCTGTCTGCCGGGACATCTCAGTGCTTCCAGCCTCAGCCACGGAATTGCTGACACACCTCTGCCTACTTCTCCGGGACCTTGCTAATCCCTGCCTTTCCAGCTGCTACCCTGAAGCTCCTGTCACAGCTCCTCCTGCTATCCAAAGAGGGCACTGGGACCGGCTGCCCCTGGGAGCTCCTACAGGGAGTTCTTTCTCCATCCCTTCCCGGTGGTTGCAGCCACCATAGTACACGCGGCCGGACCCGCGCCACAGCGCCCCCTGCAGCCCAGGGGAGTCACCGCACCCTCCCTGCACACCGGGAGCACCAGCGCCCCTGCCGGCTGTGACCATGACTGCACCAAAGGGGAATTGCCAACAGAACAGGAAGAGACTCTCGGTGGGTTTATCTGTTCTTATTTGTTGTGGTCACCATTGTTGTTGTTTTGTCTGTACCATCATATATATAAATATATTAGTAAAGGACTGTTATTCCTCTTTTCTTATACCATTGATTTCAAAATTTTACCAATTTGGAGGGAAGGGGGTTACATTTTCCTATTCTAAAGGAGGCTTCTGCCTTCTTTAGCAAATACCTGTCTTTGAAACTAAGACATATGGTGAACCCCTCAGGAGTATCTGTGGCATGTCCCGTAATTAGGACATCAGTGTAGTTATCTGGAGCTCCATATTGTCCAGTGTGAACAATTTAAGTCCTAGCATCTTCAAAAATTACGGAAACTGCACTCACCAGATGTCCTGAAGTGCCACAGTGAATGTGTCAAGGTGAGTGGCACTGGGCATCAGCTCCCAGGGACAGCATGCAATGCTTGGTGTCCTCTGGAGAACATGTCCTTTATGGGGCAGGCAGGCAGGGTAGGGTGGAATGGTTTTGTATTTGATGCCGTCGCATGAGGCCATCCCGTGCTCTGCTGCCCGTTTCCCGAATGCCTTGCATGATGTTGTTGACATATAGTACAGTCATTAGGTGAATTAATGTCTCTTTGTCTATAGTTTGGTTGTTTAGATTTTAACCTGCAGTCCTTTGCAAAATGACCCCTCTTACCACAGTTAAAACATCCTGAGGTGTCTTTAGACATGGCCAAAACATCTGCTACCCCTTTTGTAACAGCAGATGCTACAGTATGTTCTACAGACATCAGTTTCACAGATGTCTCGATCATCTGATCTATGGTTGTGGGTGGATCAAGGAGGAGGCCCCGCAATACCTTTTTGCAGTCCTTATTGGAATTGGCTATTGCCAAATTTCTTAGAAGCTCTTTGCGGGCCTCCTGATTCTCCACCTGTTTCTTGATTGAGGCTTTCAGGCGATTTATAATTGGATGAAAGGCTCACTTGGGCTTTGTTTAATATCTGAGAAATTTTGCAAAGGAGTAGCACTGTCTGGGGTTTGCAGCAGCGCTGTTTCAGTTGCCTTTTTTGTATCTCCAAGTACCTCCTCAGGTATGTCCCTGGTCTGGTCTTGTGGTTTCTCTAAAGCTCCTTCGCCACATAGATGCTCCAGAGTTAGGTGACCCCTCTGGGCATCTCCCTGGTACTTGGTCAACAGCCCCCTTAACTGTTTTTTCCATGTCCTCTCCCACAGCATAAACTCAGCAGGGGAGAGGAGACATGAAAAGATGTTCTTGATACCATGAGGGACTAAGGTGTATGTGGCGAACATCACCTGGACCAGATTTTTAAAATATGGAGACCCCCTCTCATAATCTTTTTTTGCTTTGCAAAGCTCTTTCAGCTGCGAGTAGGGTACTGGCTCCCAATGTGAGGCCCTCCCTCTTCAGAAGATGACTGGAGCAGCGAAAGGTGTCATCTTTTCCGCCAGCTCACAATCACCCTCTTTGATTGCTCGCCTCTTCATCTGAGCCCAGTGATCCTCGATGTCAGAGGCATCACTGCTCTCTTCCTCCAAAGAGGGAGGGGAATGCCTAGATGGGATGTGGGGTTTCCTGTTTACCGGATAGGCCCAATAGCTTTGGGCCTTGGACACCAAACTGGCGTCCTTCCAGCAACAGCCACATCCACTTCCGATTCTGACAGCGTGGGAACCGGAAGGAGGTTGATTCCCATGGGTGAAGCCACTAAAGAAAGAGGCAGGGGCCTGCTGGTGATGGGAGGAGCCCATGCCAGGAAGGGGATTTCCTATAGAGAGGAAGGGACCCAACGTGGTTACACCCATCGACACAGGCAGGGAGGAGCCAGAGAGGGTGGGGAAGGCGAGGGGGAAGTCACAGGAGGGGGAGGAAGAAACCACACTTGATTGACAACTGGTGCCATTTTGGGAGGAGGAGGTTTTGGCCGGAAAAGTAGGTGGTTAGGGAGACAAGATGGCGGACCGGGCCATGCAGCCAGCGCCATTTTGTTCAGTGTTAACTAATGGAAAAACCAGGGATGAGGGATTTGGAGGAAGGTCTAGGCAAGGGCTCAGAGCAGCATGGCCAGTGCTGCTCTGAGAGGGGGACAGATAGGGCAGGGAGACAGCAGGGTGTTGGTGGCAGCCCTGTGCTTTTTTGCAAGATCGGTCTCCCTGTTCTGCCTGAGTTAGGGAAGAGGGGTGAGGAAAACAGGGAGAGGAAGGAGGGGTAGGGTTTGAACCGGGGCCACCCAACTTTTCCCTCATGAACTTAAGCGACTGAATAATAGCAGAAAACAACGGAAAAAACTTCCCCACTGAAAAATTCCCCTTAACTTGGCTTTCATACAACTGTTCCCCAACACAATCCCAAAATTCCCGATTAAGAACAGATTCCCCAGAAACATTAGGAAAAGTTTTGCAAATCCAAACAACAAAACATTTTAATTCCCCCTTCGAAAACTTAAAATTTGCCCTCTTAAGGTTTCCCAGAACTTGCAGGTAAGCTTCCTGCTGGGGTCTGGACAGCTTTGAGCTGACACCGATTTTCCCCAATTTTCCCCAATTCCCGACTACAAGATGGAAAAGACAACGAAAAAAGAGAGAAAAAAGACCTGCAGACTGAAGTTCCTCTGCACTCACCACTCTGGGTCAACGCAAGCGTCTCGGCAGGGATTCGTCAGTGTTCAGCCGGTCCTCTGTTCCATGGAGGATTATCAGCTGCCGTTCAGAGCAGCCCCGAGCAAAGCTCGAGGCTTCTCTTCCCGGAGCAGCATCACTGGTAGGTGGCTTGAGTCCAGCCAAAGAAACGGCTGGAGACACTCTTCAAGGAGCTTCTAAAATGTCCTTGTTCTGGGGCACCACTTGATTCCGTGGTACCATGGGGTGGGATGGCGGTTTTAAGACTGCATGAGTCTTGGGAGCGTCTCCCAAAGCCTGGATCATCAGTTGCCGCTTGCGGCTTTTCTGGATCGGACACAGTGACGGTTTTGCTGCCGCTCCCATGCCGCTGCGATTCCAAGTGAGGCGGTGCGGTGCCTTTCAAGCAGCGCGGGTCTGCCGCAAGGGCTTAAGTCTGCGCAGCCGCGAGAGCCGGCAGCAGCAGCGGCGCAAAGGCGGTCGCTGGAAGCGGCGGTGTCCGAGGAGCAGGCCGGCCCTCGCCTGCCCGCTCGGCTTCACTTCTCCTGTCCCCTACCCGCGGCTGCAATTGCTGTGCTGTATAGCTCAGCAATGCAGTCACCCTGACTGACGAATAAAAACAGAAAGGATCTTTGGTTTGGTATTCCAAGGCAGTTTAATCTGACTGTGCTTGAAGGGGCCAGAGACTGAAAGACCCTACACAATGACTGTGCATAGAGTTTTATACAGAGGCGGGTAGGGCTACAGGGGCCAATAAGCTGACATCTCAGGGGCAGCACAAAGGAGAGCTAGGGTGCAGGGGCAAATGGGGACAGACTGAGGGAGTGGCTGAGGGAGGAGGATCAATGGGGTGTTGAGTGAAACAGAACTCTCCAGAACTGGGGTATTAACCAGGGAATGACAGACAGGGGACTGACAACTGGGAGGTGAAGCCAACGGGCCAACTGGGGTACAGGAATTAACATAAATTAACATAATTTATCTTAGGAGAAGGTCTTCTTCTCTCCCTAAGCAGGAGAGTACTGACTTGAATAGGGCTCATTCCACCAATGCACCTTCTGTTGCTCCTGTGGTGGGAGTGCACTGGCCTCCACAGGTAATATCAAAAAGCTCAGGTGACTAACATTAACATGCAGTTGTTTTGTGTGATTATATGGCTGCATCTAAAACCCCTCAACTGAGCGTATCTCTCTTGAGTCATTGTTAGAGTAGGATACTTAGATTACTTTGCTCTTGTCCGCCTTTTCTGTGCTCTTCTGAGTGTAAATATCTCAACAGAAGCAGAATCCTTATTTTCTGCCACATCACATGCTATTCTATCTGGTCTTCAGGTGTGAATATGACAGCAGCCAACCTTTGCCAGGTAGCAGCCCTTTGCAGGCTATTTTACTGCCCAGTGTTTGGCTGTCTGCATGACCAGCACTGTTCTCTGGGTGGCCAGGGAAGGTGCCTTCAATTCATATTCCCTGTCAAACTATGTCATTTCTGCAGCAGAGGCCAAACACTATCACTGGGCCAAGAGAGCTATACAATGCCAAATGTGCCTTTATTTTCTGCATGCAATTCTTGTCAGATAGTTAAAAGTTGAAAGCAGTCCTAGTTTGGTTCTGTTGTTGAATAATAGGTGATTTCGGTTAACTCTGTAATCTACTCTGGTTTCTAATGGTGAATTTTTTTATGCTTTTTGTTGTTCCCTTTGTCTTCTCAAGTGAATATTCATCCTTGAGCAGCCTTAATGATTACAGCTTGGCTCAGTTTTCTTTATGTTCTTGTAAACAACAAAATAACAATTCACATAAAAGTCTATGCTTCTGATTCCAAAGCTAAGAACAGAAAACTACTTTGGATGACTTTGCAACTTTGGAAAACCTTTGATTTTTGCCTAGAAAGGCCATTGCTCATGTTAATTATGTTGGCTGAGACAAAGCCTCTTTTTCAGAAAAAAATTTCAGGTTATTATGTGGAACAATAGGGTCTGTCAACATGTGACAAGGCTTTCATATCTCGAGGGGAGGATCCAGTTGATGCAACAAAGTGTCAATCAGGATGTAGAGCTGCAGGAAGTTAACTCATGCGTACTCCAGAGTTGTCCAGATCAGATGAAGAAAGTGCCAAAAGAGCTTACCCATGACGACCAGATGAGACATGAGCTATATATGAAAGACAGGACAGCTTGAAGGGCCTTGAATGGTGATCTCAGGAGATGTGTCCCTCAAGGGATAGAGACATGCTTCATGTCCTTGTACAGTCACTTGAAGCAACTTGACATGAAAATACTAAATAAAACATACAGAACCCCCAAGAGGGCATTTCACCAAAAAGCCCAAATGGGAATTATCCAGCCTTTTGGCAGGTGTAGGGCCCTGCCTGAAAGTGGCATCATAGATGTCTCCTGAGCCTTCCCACTAAGCCAATAATGGATCTGCAGCTTGCCAGATATTCTGTCATAGGTTGTCAACCACGGCTGGGAGGAGGGACGTCAGCCTCTTTTGTTCCCATGTCAAGCATGCAGAGAAGGGACTCCTAAGTAGATAATGGGAAACAGCTGCTGAGTTCTCAATTCTCCACAACTCTCTAATTTTGCTTTCTTCTCTTAATGTATTTGCCTGCTGCTGGATGAACATTGCATGCTGACAGTCAGACAAATAACTAAATGCTATAAACTTCATTGAAAAACTACTGTGAAGTGTAGTTATTTTGATGCATATGGGAGAACAAGTTGAAAGACTTTCTTGAATATGTGGAGCCATGGATGAATAATTTTAAACTCCTGTAAAAATGCACACTCACTTGGTTTCCCTAGTCCTGGTCTTTTAACCCAAATGAAGTATTACAAACTCTTCCGTTTTTGTGATTGTGAAGGATTTTTTTTCCTCTTTTAAAAAGCCTCAGCACCTGACGTCATTTGAATATATGAATATATAATATTTCACTTAAGTAAATGTTTGAACTGTGGCTTGAAAACATAAATCCGGTAGACATAAAAAGACAGACTGTTGGTGAACAACCCTTCCCACCTGATTAATGTCATGTAACTTTTAGGCTAATATCAGGTTTCTCACTCACAGTTTTTGGGTATTTTGGTTGACAGTACTTGGGTGTTGGTATCACTTAGAAAATTGCAAAAGTGTCCTAGAACTCCGGTAAGAAAAACTTGTCTTGGACAGTTTGTCTGTGTGAGAAACTGACTGGCCTAGCCAGAGCTATACAAACATAAACCCCTCTTACCTTTGCCTGCACCATTGCTTCAAACTTGGGTCAGACTGAGTTTGTAAAATTAGTGATTTGCAATTTTTAACTGCTCTGAGCCTGGCTAGCCTTGTCGCTGGGGTGTTTCTGTGGCCTCCCTTTCAGGTTTGTTTTTTGTGTGTGTCTTTACCAGCACGGCGTGTCGCTGGCTGTTTTTGGGGTGCCCCCACGCGGGTTCCGCGCCGCAGCGGGGCCGTGCCGCGGTGCCGCCCGTCACCAGATGGCGCCATTGGACCGGGCAGGCCGGGCGGTCCGCCCTTCGCTCCAGCCGTTCCTACGGGCCAAGGGAATTTCGGACACCGCGTCATCGGCTGAGGCGTGGGCTGTGTCCGAGCACTGTGCGTTTGGCTGCGGGGCGGCCTGGCAAAAACCTCCCGTAGGACGAAACGTGCTTCTTTCATTCCCCTACACATCCGTCACAAAGGTGAGGACAGGCACAGCATTAGCCCATTTATTTATGTGTGCTTCAGAGGAATGAAGGTTGACAGCCGAAGGGTATGTTCATGTTGTCAAAATGTTTTCTTGTTTGCCCCTTCTGACGGTCTGCAGGACAGGAGCCTCTGTTACAGTGTTTTAGTTTGAATCAAGAATGATATTTTGACCTAAGCACCACAGGGTGGTCTCCGAGCACACAAAATTGTTTTCTTTAGGGTGAGATGAAGAAATCCTTATGCAAGAAGCACAGAAGACAGTCACACTCCAAACACTTCTGCTACAACTGTTAAGGCCCTCAGACCCCAAGCAAAGATTTGAGACTTGACTGAAGAAACACCCCCCAAAACTTTCAGTGTGGATGCTCTAGGCTCCAGCTGTTTCACTGTATGGATCCACTTCTTTAAAGCTGTGATAAGTGTTAATTTTCACATAGCCTAAAGTCACTGTAGTGTCAGCTGACAGAGACAGTGGCCCGCAGGGAAAAATAAATGCCTCCAGTTTAGATACCTGCATTTGCATCAAGTGGGTGATGTGGATAAACCCCATAGTGATGAAAGGCTTCTGGTTTCCATACGCGCAGAGACAGTGTGGGCATCTTGCGGACTGTGCCACTTGTAATTTGCACTACTGGCTGTTCAGAGGAGAGACTCAGGAAATAAATTCTTTTTTTGCTTTGTTGTTTCACATTTATGGCATGGTCTCAGGCTTCCCACAGGCTCAAGCAGGTGTTTCTATGTGAGTTATGCTGAGTTATGACAGTTTTGAAGGCTTTTTCACCCCCGCTTTAAGCTCGTTACCATTCCTCTTTTAAATCCAAAGCAAAAGCCGTGGGGAGACATTGAGAAATTTGTTCTCATCTGCACTCCTTTGAAAAAACCCCTCTAAGTACAGAGATCTAGAAAAGGGTGGTGCTTTCATTCTGCAAGCTGGAATCGCTTACTAACACTGATTTTTTTGTTATAGTCAACTCTCTAATATGATATTTCTAGAATTGAAAGTTTTAGTTGCTGGGTAGAAGAGAGTTAATAGTCCTGAATTTATTTAAAGGTTATGTTTTCTATATTCATGTAAAATTATACTCAGTGGTGCATAGATATGGGTGGTAAATGCTGTGAAGCCTCCAACAACTTGGTGAGTAGGCATCCAACACCTCCTTTCTAGAGCATATTCCAGGATCATTGCAAAATACATTTAAGGTAATTTGCGAAGTCCAAAATCCTGGAAGCAGGAACTACCAAATTTGGGTTTCCTGTATTACATTCAGTCTTGCTGAGCTGTCTGCTGCAATCATGGCTGGGAAAAGGATTTCATGTGATATTTCTGTGACACTGCTGCCAATGCTGCAAGGAGGATGCAGTGAGGCTTCCCAGGCAACTGTGATTCCAGCCTACTCCAACTTCTTCAAGCATCTGACTTCTTTACTGTAGCTCTTAATCCTTCAGTTGAGGGTCTTTGGGTGAGATGTCCTTGTGTTTTATGGAAAAATTGTAATAAGCAGTAAAACAAAAATTTGAATAAGATTTCACCAGGATTGCTTGTGTGCTGAGAAGTAATCATGTTCATAAAACATTGTTGAATTTAACCTTGTTTTTATGCTGTGAATAATTTTTTTGTTTGAAATTACATTGAATGAAATTTTATCGAATGATAGTTTCATTTAAATATTACTTTGCTTTCCTATCTAGGTATTGTGAAGGACCACAGCCAACCTGGAAAGGAGTCCTGTGTTCAAAATTATGCTTAAATAGTTAAGATGTGTTCATTTATTTAACTGGGTATCTTATCAGGGTGGCTTTGAATTGCTGGAAGAATGAGTAAAAAATACTGTCATTTTTCAAAATGTTTTGTTCTTAGTGAATATAAATTGCCAATGAAAACTTACCCTCTGAGCCTAATTTGTAATAGTGAAGGATATGTGACAAAGAACTTGTTTTTTAAAAAAAAAAGGTTTTTTGTGTTTTATTCTTAAAGATGGATTGAAGGAAATACGTTGAAGGCAAGTTGTGCCAGAAGTACTTAACCTGCTAGTACCTTGGAGATTATTTTCACTGGCTTTGTGGGCCTTTTCAGTGTGATCCTTGAAAATGCTAATTAATTTCAGGATTGCTGTGTATGTGATATGCTTTGACCTACACAGCAAATTAATAATAATATAATAATCTTTCTAAGAGAATTTTGAGAGCAATTTATAGTTCATGCCAGATGTCAGTTGTCTGAGTAATTTAACACACTTGTGTAACTGAAAAGTAATAGCTTTTGCGAGCTTGCCATGCTGCTTATGGATATGAATGACAAAATTTATGGGTTTTTAGTTATGTGCATAATCCAAAAACATTCACTCCCTCTTGCAGGGAATAAGCAGTTTCAGAAGTGAATGTGTTTTAATAATCTGAAACATATAGCCCAAATGCTATTTTATTTGTTTAAACCAGGAAAAGACATAATTCCTCTAAAGGAAGTGCTGTGAATGCAAGACCAAGAAAATTGTTCTTGTCCTATCAGTAGCTGCAGAGACCACATCTCCATAAAAGTCATTAAAGAAGCAAAGACAGCACTGTCAGCTTAGAAATTGTGCTAGAAGATATACTAAGCCTCTGGCCCTGGAATCTAAACTGCTTCTTCCTATGTTTGTGCCCCGTGTAATGTCCCTGTATCTTGCAGGTTTTAGACCTAGATGTGACCCGGGGGATGGGGTTTAGGGAAACCACCAGGATCCAACTTTCCAGAATTGAACTGCCTAGAAAACATTTAGTCTGAGATGGAATTCCTCTGAGGCAGGTATAGAGAGATAGGCACTCCTGGGAGGAGATTCTTCCCCAAATTGTATGGGGATCAATTGCTTCTTGTGGGGAACTAAATCTAAGTAAGATTAGTATCTCTGTCTTTTCATGCAAATGATGAAAAACTACAGAAATGAGTAGAGGGCGTTCCCTTTACTTCTCAGGAAAAAGACAATTTCACAATCATCCTGCAAGTCATGCCACTGAGCGTTTCTAATTTGTTCCAATTTTACAAAAAGTGCCATACATATTTGTTTCTGTTTTGATGCCTGACTTTTTTTAGCTTTTTCATGTATTTGTAGCTTTGTAGATTTTAATACATAGTTGTATAGTTTCTAGCACTTTCTTACTGTTTCTCACACTTCAGAACAGCAGCTAACCCTTTGTGTCACAATCTTGAAATTCTGTTTAATCTTATTTTCAAGAAAAGTATTTCTAACAAGAACTTCCAGTTTTGCACCAGGACTTGAGAGACATAACAAGAAATAGGGCAAAGAACCCTCTGGAAGGTCTCCAAGGGGCACACCCAAGGGTGGGTTACCAGAGTAACTGTTCTCCTATTGGATGTACCTGCTAGATATACTAAGTAATTAGACTTATAAAAATTGTGAAGATCTCATGCAATGTGTGCACATAGCTATACTGGTGCACCTGCAAGCTTTCATTAAAGAGCTGCTCTTTATATTACCACTTTTAATATTGTTTCAAAAGTTCTTCTTCCATTTCTAGGCAACAGTTTCACCCTTTAAAGCAAAACACCTCCCTCAGATCTGGACTCCTTATAAAATGTCTTCGAAACTCCTCTCCATAGGTCTGCATTGTGATGGTTCATCCTAGGGTATTGGAGTGTCAAAACATCCCTGGCTCTCCACTCTGCTGCCAACTCCATCTCCCTTACCCTATTTTTCTCTCTGAGAAAGGATAAGCCATGCAAGGACCCATTCAGGTTAAAAAATGTGGGGCTCATTAAGTTAAATCACATGGGATAACCACTTCTGAGTGTAAGGAAAGGAGTTACAGGTCTGGTTCCTGCCAGCCTGCCATGGCTTTCCTTCAGCGGAGGCTCTGTGATCTCAGCTCCAATAGAAACTGAGTGTGCTGGATTGAATACTGGGGTTTTTCTTTCTATGTTCATATTTGTTTGTTTGTTTGTAGGTTGATTGGTTTAAAAGGGTGTTTATGCTTCTCCTGTAGTCTTAAAAGTAGCAATTAGCTTCCCCTGAGAATATTATACCCAGGATTTTCCCATGTGTGCATTTAGATGCCCAAATACATCTTTGAGTCAGAGGTCAACAGGCAGAAGTCAGGTAAGGTGAGAGGAGGAGGACTGGAAAAGAATTGGTTTAATCAAAAAGGGCTGGAAAGTTGGCGAAGGGTACAAGACCACATTACCTGCTTCACTCAGTCTCGTCCACTGAAATCATACTGATCTAGAAGATCTGTTACTCGTATGCAGAAGAAAGAGGGTGCATACCATCCATGACATCGCCAAAAAAACCTACAAGGATTATGAATGAGCTGGGTTGTGATTGCTACATACCATAGTTTCTTTCAGCTCCTCACAACTTTGATATTTATCAGATTTTTCATCTAAAGATAGCAGTCAAAAGGCTCTTGAGAGTAACCCACACATGCAGTGCCTAGCAGGGAGTGACCTTGACTTTGAAGGACCTTCCACAGCTAAGGTTAAAAAAGAGTTACAGCATATGCTAAAGTTGTTTTATGAGTCATCTTCCATTTTTTCATTGGGAATATTTTACAGGGTTATCCTATTAACCCATGTTATGGAAAATCACAGGACTCTCAGGGGGTTGGTTAGAAAACACTTTTAGTCATCAGTAACCATCCAGGAACTGATGCCCTTTAAGGCATCCCAGTCCATACACACTCTGTGTAAGGCGATCACAAACAAAACCTGGACATATTTTCCCATGTGCAAAGCATGGGATTGATATGGGGAAAATAAGGATAACGTCATGAGTGCTGCTCAAACTTTATTGGCTCACATATGAGCTGGTCTCAGCACCATAGCAGGACACAGACTGTCTTGCTTTTCCATCTCAAAAAACTGCGCTCCGGAGAATGCAAGTAGGCCCCATGCATAAGCACTGTAGATCTGAAGTACCTATAAAGCTATATGGTTTCCCCATATCTCATAGGCAGATTTTAGTGGGTTTTGTATGAGATTAGCTAGATGGTTTAGGCTAGAGGGATAGCTAATGCTTTGCCTCTGATCCCTTCACCTGAGGAGGTTTCCCAACTGCATTTTACAGTAAATCTGAAGAACATCCCTGAGACAAATATTTTCTTTGATTTTGATTGAGAATTTTAAATCCAGATCACAGGATGTCATCCAGGTTCCTCTCATGAAAATAAGAGAGGAATATTGCTTCTTCTGTCTTTTTGAGACAAAAGAAGCATGGAGTAAACCCCTGTTCTACAGGCAAAGCTTTGGCTAGCTCACATTGCTCTAGACAACCTTTATCTTGTTTACATCTTCCTGCAGATTTGACTGAAGTCAGTAGAGATGCATACAATACATCAATGCAAACTTTCTTCTACATAACAATGGTAATTTAAAAGCAATTTGCATTCCTTGTAAGAGTAACTATGTTCACTTAAATTATAATGTTGCAGGATTCTTGTTAGACAAGACATGATTAATAGTTTTGATAACAGGCTTAAAAATCTGTTCAATGTAAGTCAAGCCTTCTCCATTATTCTGACTGGAACCGTGTGCTGTGGTTCTAAGAAGTAATTTGCTTATTTATTTTAACTGCCCATTTAATGAAACTTTAATGAAGAGCAGTCCTTATGGCAATCTTGGGCTTTGTGTGTGTAGGAGGAATATTGGATCAACGTCATCTGTAACATTTTTAACTTGGGATTTTTATTGGTGTGTTAGTAGAAGGTCTGTGTTTGCAGTCTACTTTTGTGGCAGTGCCACAAACTAAATGCAGTTTCTCGAGAGACAAGGGCTTGCCAAATGCTGTCCTCATCACAGGAGAGTCTACATGGGTAGCTACATCAGAATAACCATAGCTGTAAAGGCTTGTTTCTTTTTTCACTTCTGGGAGGGGGGAGGCTGCGTTGGGTTTGAGAAAACTGTAGCAGCAAGACTGCAGAAGTAAGATGCTCTCTTGGGTGTGTGTATGTCTGTATGGCGGCTCAGTCCCCCTGCTACATCCTCCCCAGTAATGTATAAGAAGTGAGTTTTTTTCCTCTGATCTGAAACAAGGATGAATTTGGAAATCTTAGCACTTTTTTTTTTTCAACTTTCCTTCTGGACAGCCCTACTTTATTAAGTTCGCATATTTATACCAAATCGGGAGTTCTGATGTTGAGTAGGGATGTCCCTAAGGTCACCACTGCCATTATAAAGCTAAAAATCTAAAAAAGAGGATAATTCCCTTTTGTATGGTTCGGTAAGCAGCTCTACTTGCTGGTTAGATTTACATATCAATGCATCTCAACCTTTTTTCCTTCTGAGCACTTCTGAATTAAGCTTGTTCTTCAGGGCATTTGTTAAATCATGCCACTTATGAGCTTGCAGATATTTCCTGGGCCATTTTAAAGTGTGACCAGTTATCAAGCTTTGAACTAAAGTCCAATGTGACTTTTCTGAGTAACAGTGTTGCGTCTTTTTCCCATCTTCATACACAGCATCCTGTTGCCTTTTCCTTCCTTGTGTTTTTGTCCTTGTGTAAGTTCAGCTTGTTGTGGTAGTATTTGCTGAAATGTAAGAGGAAAATGTCTGGGTTTCGCTTGAGCCCTGCAAGTTATGAGCTGGCCCTCAAAAAGGAGATTCCTGTTGCAGCTCCAGCACTAAGAGAGCAGTGGGAGAGAGGGGAATGCAAGGTTAGGGAAGTTGATGGAGAAAGTGGAAATGCCCTCATCCTCACACTGTCAGGAAGAGAATAATACCGAGCCCTGTGCTGGAGCACACCTGGGATCACTGGGGTGGGGATCAGACTGAGAGGGGAGTGGATGGTCCCCCTCCCTCCTGCACTGTTCTTGGACTGGACTGTCTTCACAGTCGTTCTGCTGCACCACTGCTGAAGCACTTGGACACAGAATTTACCCCATTCTTGAAAGTAACACACATGCTTCTTGCAGAAAAGAAGCATAACTAGTGGAGGGTGTTCTAGGAAAATCTCTTTACCCAGAGAAATTTGTCTGACTGAGCCTTGAGGAAAGGGAGGACACCACACATGAGCAAGCATCATTTTCTGCCCTGTGTACACACACACATACACATTGCCAGTTCCAATAACCACTTACAACACATCCAATGGTTACTAAACCACAGTGTCAAACTGGAAGCCACTGTATGTTGCTATGAGGATAATGGTTTGCCTAGAAGAGCAAGTCAAGTTTTCCCAAAAAATCACTGATGTAGGGTTGAGAACTTGATTTTCTGAAGTGGTGGGCTTCAGAAAATGAGGCTCTTCAAGCCCTATTAAGCCTTGACTGTCAAAAACATGAAGTCAACTTTTGCATCCTGTTATTATTCTTACCATTAGTAGAAAAACCAGAAATGTGCAAGAATATAAGAACAGTACTGCATTGTCAACAGATAGTAAATGCAATTGTTTATTAAATAATGTTTATTAATACTACTTTAAACTCATTCAAGAAGCCACTTACCATTAAGAATGTACTTGAGTATGTTTTTAAATGCTTTTATGAACTGATTCAGTAACAAAGGGAATGGATTAGAACTTAAAGTAAACACCATGGATGTCTTCACGCTTTAGTAAGTTAAATATAGTGAAGCACTTTTACCTAGGTGAAAGGAGCAATAGAAGAAAACTTAGAATTAAGTAGTTTGACAGATATTTTCTTTTCTTCTATAGACTCTGTATTTTAAAGCTTTTCATTTCTCTAAGTCCCTTTGTTTTAGTAGATATGTTACAAAGATGTGTATATATATATATGCACAAACACCTCTATCTATCTATCTATCTATCTATCTATCTATCTATCTATCTATCTATCTATCTATCTATGCTATATGAACATGATGTCCAAATATAACACTTGGGAACAAATAAGCATGTATCCTGCAGCCATAATGCTGAAGCTTAAAGAGTTGACCCCTTGGAGCAAAATTTGGCTATATAATAATAGTACTTCCCAATAGCATGCTTGACCAGGTTTTCAAAGTCTCCTCTTCCTGAACTACTTTCAGAAAGACTAATAACAAAAAAGGGGAAAAAATCACAGGCTAAGGAACTTATGCCAATGCTAAAATAAACTGGCAGGGTTCTTCACAGTGAATTTCCAGATTTTCTCATTATGCCCATCTAATACCCAAAGCCCTCCTCAGAAGTTTGTTAACAGCTCTGATTCCTATAGAGCTCTTAAGATCCATCTCCACCCGTACAAAATTTAGAAAATGTGTCACTTTGGACTATTGCCCATACATTAGACTGTCCCAATTAAGTAGTCCCTACTGCCCCTGCTTTGCTATAAACACAGTTGTATCATACAAGTAATAGAGTGCAGCAGAGAGAATCACATGAATTAGGTCCTGAAAATGTAATGTTTGTAATGTTGTTCCTATGTCCTGCCAGGGCTTGACCTGCAAAAATTCTTATTCATTTTGAATAAGAGAGCTTCCCTAATAACCAGAATGGTAGTGGTCACAGCTTTTTTACACTGGGAACTGAGGAACTGTACTAGTGCTTCCTAAAGCTCAACACTGGGGACACAACCTGCCCAAGAGCTGTGTGATGTATATAGATATATATCTATATATCTCTGTCTCTATCGCTATCTCTTATATCTATCTATCTATCTATCTATCTATCTATCTATCTATCTATCTATCTATCTATCTATCTATCTATCTATCTATCTATCTATCTACATGTGCTTATCTATTCCTGCCAGAGTAGGCAGATCTCAAGAATTTTAGGTAGGGAGTCTTTGAAGCCTAGACTTAGTACTAATGCTGAAGCGTGGATTTACCAGCCAGTGACTATCCTTGGAGTTCTCCATGGTGAGAAGCAACATTAGATGGAAGATTGTAAATATTGTTGAATTTAGATACCAGTTGTCTAGCAGTTGCTGTGTCTGAGGCTGGCTGGTGGTTCTACAGATCCTGCTGTGCCATGTTGTCTTCACAAGTACTCCTGGGAACTGTCTGGAGGAGGGGTAGGCAAGCCTATTGCATTGTATTTGGATTTAAAAAAAAGAAAACTGGATAAATAAACTTCTTAAAATTACTTTTTCTCGTTTCAGTAGCTGGGCACCCTTGAGATGGTATATTGAAATAATAAATTAGGATCCTGTTTGCAAGTCTGTGAACTCTTTAGAGATGCAGATTTTTTTTCATAAGCCATGATGTTTTCCAAACACCTTTTAAATAATTCATAACCAGGAGCCAGAATGTAGAAGACTTTTAAGTGCAGAGTGTTAAGTCACTTTTCTTATTCATCTTGGTCATATTCTTAAGTTCTTTCCGTGAATTTTCCGGAGTTTTATTTTTCTGAAGCTGCTTGTTTGGGAGAGTTCAGACAATTTTTGGCCCTGTTAATATACCTATTTCACTATACATTCTCTCACTGTTAGGCAAACTGAAGAAGTGGGAAATTCAGTTCTGCTGAATTGGGTCTCCATAATCTCTCCATCTCTCCTTAGGTTTTTCCTCTGGAACCTTCAGAAAACATGATCTGTTAGTGTGATGTCAGCTAATGCCTCCCTTCCCACATAACCACTTTCTAGGCAGGTCAGCTCTCAGTAGGGACAGGAAGGCCTGGCTACTCTGTGTGCAGCTTGGGCATTCCATCTGGGGGGCGGGGGGTTCATTTCACCCAGCTTTGCTCCAAACGCTGAGCAGTGCTGATGGTTAAAGCCCCACCTTGTCCTTCTCAGCCAGAAGAGCAGTGGTTGCTAGTATGACTAGGTTGCTAGGTTTCTAAAATTAAGGAAGACATAGGAATCACTTGCTATAGGACGTAAAGCCTGAAACATGACAGGGAATTGTAGAGTTTTGGATGAGGCATATATGATATAGTGGTGTGCATTACATTGGTTTGTGCCGCATTATTTAAGGAGTCTATATATAACACAATAATTTAGTGTTGCCTTGTAATTCTAGCAGATTCAAAGCAAACTTTCTAGTGCTTATTTTGTAGGGATTTTTCAAGGGCATTTTAAAAGATCAACCACCTTTCTCTTTCATTGATAAGGCTGTTCTGATTTAGCTCTGATATTTGAAATTGCTTCACAGGATTTCTTACTGTCTTTCCTGCCTGGATGCGGCTACTGCTTCCCTTTGATGGTCTTTCTAAATTCCAGATCTGGGCAAACATAAGCAGAAGGAAGGATTTGTCCTCCCATTCCTTAGCAGACTTCAGTATCCCCTCCTTCAGGGCAGGCTTTGGGCTGGAGTCGCTCTCCCAGGGCTCAAGGTTTATCCCAAATCACTGTCTTCTCTGCCTTTCATCCTACTTCATGTGATGCAAAAAGAAATACGCTGCAGTCAGGAATCCAACACAGATTCTGCTGACAAGTTTTCATCAGAAAAAGACTCTTCAAAGGCATCTCATAATCACTTGGGACCTGTTGGTGGTTCTTGCTTGCTGGACAGAGTTGTTCTTACTTTCTGAGAGGGTGAGGGCTTGAATAAATTTAACAAAACCATGTGCACCTGGAGATGTGAAAATCTGGTGATTTTTGAGTTTGCCCACAAAATATTAATGTCTGCTGGAAAGAAGCTTGCTTGCACAAATGTCTTAAGCTGAACACAAAACAATGAATGTACACAACTGAAGAAAATGTGTTGTAAATTTAAAAAATAAAAAAGTAATTTTCACATTTCTATTGTTCTTTGAATTATTTGTCTCCTTTCTGTGCTTCTCTATATTGCTATATGAACTTCTGAAATTGCAGAATTATTACTCTTCACTTAACTTTGTATGGCATCTCAGTCTTCCTTTCTACTCAGCATCAGCTGCAAGCTTCCTAAAAAATGCTCAGCTTCGATATTCCCCAAATCTTCCAGGTAGTTTCACAGTTTCCATACAGATGAGCTTGGGTAGTCTTTCATCTTTGCTCTTTCACATCCACATGAGCCACAGAATAGCCTTTGTCTTGAAGGCTCGTGCTCTGTATCTGGAAAGGCAGCAATGTTTATAGTTTAAGGTGGTAAAAACAATCAGATGTTTTCAGTTATAACCTCTTGTTTTCCTGTATTTAGGATTTCCTCAAACTTTTGCATCCTCAGGAAGCTTTTCTCTCATGTGTTCTTTGTCTCCAAAAGTGAGAGAAAACAATTTAAAAAAATTATATGAAATTTATATATTGGTGAAATCTATAACATGATGTAAGAGGACTTTATGGACTGCTAATGGTTTGAAAATGGACTAATGTTAATGTAGTTGATATCTGGGGTGCATTTATTTATCCATATTTTTTAATCTATATATACCTGTGTGCAAACCACCATGCAGACAAAAACACTGTATCAGAGCTCCGATGTCTGCTTAATCATAAACATCCAGGACCTGCCGTTCTTTGATTGCTTGCAGTTAGTGTAGCATAAAACCTCATTAAATGTTCTTCTGTCAAACTACAAAATCTGTAAACAAGTTATCTGTGCACTTGCCTTATCTCTTTGCTTAAAATCAGAAAAATGAATAAAGAGAAAAACCTTTTGAATCCGTTGATTTAGAGAATCTATTTCCAGCAATGTTAACAAAGCCATAACATACCTGGATTTTCTGTTCCTGTAAGCTTATAATATTATTGACATATTGAAGTCTATCTTATTATGCAAATTTTTTGTAATAACAAAAGGAACACTTCAAAGAAGAACAGAGAGTTATTTGTATAGCACTGCATTTAGGATTTTTCAATAATATTTATAAGAAAAAAATGCTGATTCATTGAAACCAAACAGTGAAATTGTACATTTTGTTAAATTACCCAGTTCAAAAATATCTTGAATGAATGAATTAAAAGAACTTGTGAACATTTTCTTTTATTTGAAAATACTTCTCTTTCTTTCCCTTTCTCACTTTCTTCCTATTTTTTAAATTTGCCTTTTTTTCTCTGTCTCTTCCTCTTTGTCTATTGCTCTCATTCTTTCTCTCTTTTTCTCATTCCCTTCCAAAACAACCTTTTTTTTACAATTGTCCTAGATTTTGGCTCTTAAACATATATTAAATGTTTTTTCTTGATCCAGGCTAAGATCTCTTCTATTTTTTTTTTATTTTTTTTTTTTTTTTGAGATTTCGACATGTTAGCAAAATCAATGAGAATACTCTTCCTAGTAAATTAATTCAGTTACTCAGTCTTAAAATAATTTTTTCCCGTCCTCCAGCAGCTTATGAGAAGGTTATTTATTAATTTTTTGTTCCTTTATGCCTATGTTAGGGTTAAGATCTTTTTACAAGATAACATTAATGCTAACATCCTAGTCATACAGTTCCTTCTTTGCCTATCCTAGTCTCGTTGCTTCTCTGGTATTTGCTAGAGTTGTCATACCTTCCCTCTGACTACATTTTGCTGAGCTGACAAATCAAGTTCTTGTGATCAGCTCATGACTGGAGATTACTCACTCTCTCTGCTGTCTTGGCAACCCTTTGCCTGACCACAACTGATCATACTATACATAATCCCAGTGCCTACACCTAGGGAAAATAATTTCCTCTAATAGCATCCCAATGGCTTTTTTTTTTTTTTCCAGGGGCATATTACACATCTGGCATACAGATATTATGTAACAAAATGATACTCTAAGTCTTATTCCACCTGCTGCCTCCAGCCACTTTTAGTCCTAACTTACAACATGAAACAGTTTCATTAATTCCAGAGTGTGATCTCGCGTATTCTCAAACTGCATTATATTCTATTATTCCCGGTCTTTAAAGTCGTTATATTTTTTTCTCACATAATATTCCAGAAGTCCTGCATTTTTCATAGACAAGGAAAAGTGTTTCTGGGACTCCCTGCTATTATAATGTGTTTCTTCTTTTAAAGCAGGATTAATGCTCTATTTTGCATGTATATACTATTAGGAAGGCCCTGGATGTGTTTAATTGACTGCCTTAAGTATGTAGTGTGAACACTGACCTTGGTCACACCCGTTGCTGTGTGAGGAGTTTGAACCTTCGGTTTGAGGGGGTTCAACATTCCCAAAGTGTCTGTCCTGTCCTGAGCACATGGGGGTTCTTATTCCACCCAGTACGGAGCTGTGGGGCTGAAGCACAACTGGGGACTACGGTGTGTGCTGTAGCACCATCTTAAATCCAGGCCTCACGCAGGGAAGGATGGGATTCCTTCCCAAATGTGCATTGCATCCTACGTGCTTCAGCACGTCCCTACATATGTTTAAACCTGGCTCTTGGGCTAGGACTACAACATCTTACTGAAAACTCAAGCTTACTAAAATTGAACTTACGAACATATGAGTGAGGAAGATCTATCTGAACAGGCACATATGCTGGTTTGATTTTATATTGACCATGATAAAATTATCACTTCTTTTGTCTTACCTGACAGATTTCTATGTATTTCTTAAGTACTTGTGACCTGAAACCTATAGCTGGTGTCGCCAGCTTGACTAAGGTGGGGAATCTGACATTTTAATTGTTTGAAATTCAGCAGAAGAACTGCAAAGTAGAAAAACCCACTGGTCTTCTGTTTTCTTTTGGGCTTTGGCACTCTTTCCAAGGAAATGATTTCTTCTGATAGGCCTTTAGAATCCTCTGCAGAAGAGAGATGAGGAACTATAAATCTTTTAAATAGGTCAACATCTCACTAATTATTGCTTTAATGAGTGACAGCTGCATAATTTTTTTTATTCTTTTGCTCATTTTAATAAAAGTCAGATATATCCCAATTTTTCTAATTTGAAAGAAGTTGTGCCCTTGATTTTTAATGGACTTCACCTAGTCTGTAGATTACCTGGAAATGTCCATAATAAAAAATTTAAAAGTTTTACCTTTAGTTTTTCTGTCACAGCTGCTCTTTTCATTTTATCCACAAACATTAGTAGACTGATCGAAAATTTTCTAAAGAAGAGCAAATAGCAAAAAGTTCATAATTAGCTTTGAAAAACAACAGTGTGAAGGTAAGAGCTTTTACAGGGGCCTGTACATTCATTAAAAAATGTTTTCTCAGTTGATTGTCTCACACTCTGGACCTAGAAAAGTAAATCAAATCATAGATCTTTAAATGTTCCAAAAATACTTTCAATAACTCTAATAGGTCTCGTTTGTGAGATAGGAATGATGTATGGCATAAGTTTTAGGCTCAAAAAAGACTGAACAGTATTTTATATAGATTATGCAAAATGTTACAGTATTGGGCTGAAAGTCAGGAAGATGTATGTGTGTTAGTCATTTCCATGTTCCAAGTACCGTAAAGATACTTCAAATAATTCTGTAATTCTTTGTTAAAATTGTTAAGGAAAGGATGCTATCACCCTGTTTACTAACTACTTCACAGAGTATTTTATTTTTCATTTCCTTGTACAGAAAACTTAAGCAAAACCTGTTAGTGATGGAGTTAAAAATCTTAGATTGCATTTTAAGTACTTTCGTACAAGCATTAAGGGTGTGTTTAATTAATATTACTTTGCATACAACCTGTACTAAATTGCTTAATAAACAGTATTATTCTAGTATGGCAAATTATAAACCAACCTTAGCATGAACAGTACATGAGTTAATTTAATAGTTTCCTTGTGCTAATTAAATTGTCCTTAATTTACAGTTTTGAATATTTTGTGCTAGCGGTGTATTTAAGATTTGGTATTTCTTCCCTGTTTTCTGATTGTGGGATTCCTCTAGTAAGATTTTCTTAGGACTATTTCAGACATACGAATATTTAGCATTGAGTAGTGTGGTATTCTTAATGCCCATCGTGCTATTATTAAAGCAGTTCCAGATTAAGTGAAAATTAATTCACATTAGACTGCAAATTACTATCTCTGTTATCTCACTCCTGAGTTATTGTGGAAATTGATCAGTATCGGAGGAGCTAAGTAATACAGAAAAATATGAGGAATTTTGTGCAGAGTGTGAAAATGAGTCTAATGTCATACCTTTGCTGGCTGGCTCATTCACTCTCCCACCCTGTGGCAGTCACCAGGCCTTGAAGCACCAGACAGGTCACTCCTCCTCTGCTCCTCTCTGGGGAAGATCCTGTTGCTGGCACAGCTCTGCAGGGTGGAGGCAGGGGGACACTGCTTGTTCTGCTGGAGGGCTGGCTTTGCTCATTGCCTGACTTACCTGGGCTCTACACCTTTCTTAGCCACCACATTGAGTACAGGAGGACAAGTGAAACAAAATGAAATGCTGGTATTTAATCTTCCTAATTCAAAAGCTAAATTAAAGGCTTTTAACTTTTGAGAAAGACTGTGTCTGTAAACTGGACAATACCTTGACCGTGTCTCTTGCTCTAGTTGGTCACTGAGTGAAACCGATGTCCCAGACTGTCTCAACAGCTGCAGTAAGCAGGTAGCAGCTCATTTTCCTTCATATTTTCATGTCACAGATGATGATACTCTATAGCTCTGAATTTAAATGAGATAGATAGCCTTGATTCCCGCCGGGAAGGTATGGAAAAACTCTTCTCGCGCTCTGCATTGCAAAGCATTTAGAATTACGTGTGCTTGACGTTTTAAAGTTATTTTTTATTCGGGACGTTGCTTCAAAATGGTTCACACTTGAAGTTTCCCGGATTCCGCCGCGGAGGCGCGGAGGCAGTGCTACACCGGGCCGGGATTGCGCTGAATTTGCGCTGCCCTGGATTTGCACTGCCCTGGGGGCGGCGCCGTGCGCCGCCGCCAGGAGGCGCGGCAGTGCCGGGGACTGGCGGGGGCGACGGAGGAGGAGGAGGAGAAGGAGGAGGAGGAGGAGGAGGAGGAAGATAAGGAGGAGGAGGAGGCTGCAGATCGCTCCGCCGCCCGTCCGGCCCCGCCTGGGCCAGCCCCGGCAGCCCTGGGGACAGGGTCTTTCCCCGGAGCTCCAACCAGGCGTCGCTTAAGCAAGGAAAAAGAAAAAGTAGGGTTTTTTTTTTAAAAAAAAAGACATGGGGGAGGGAGGACATTGCTGTCTTCTAACTCAAGGGGAGGCTGGCAGGCAGTGCTCACCACTCCTCTCTGTGGGGAGCTGTGATTGAGGTAGCCTCGGAAATCAGGCTACCCCCAAGAAAAATTGCTGAGACCGGGATTTTCATTCCGTTTTCAGAGCAGGAAGGAAAGTGGTGAATATTAAATGCTGGTTATTTTCAGATGCCGCTACCAGAACCTCAATGTGTCTACGACAGCAATATGACATCGGAACAGGAAACGCACATCTCTCTATGGCACAGTCCATCACCTGGATTTTCAGATCTTCATTGCATCCATTTTTTACGTGCTCCATCATCTTCATCACCACCACTATTACTGATATTGTAGTTTAGAAGGCAGCAAGGTTCCCTGTCTCTGGAAGCTTTCCAAAAGGAAGTTCCATCCATTCCAAAGAAAGTTCCATTTTTTTTCAAGCATTAAGAAATATTTTAAAAGATACATTGAGGGATTGGTAGTGGGAAGTTCACTTACATATTTGTTTATTTTGCTGCAGAACTATAGAAAGTTTATAACAAACCTCTAGCACTGATTTCCAAGAAAACAAATAGAAATAAAATGTGGTGAAGATAATACCTCAGTGCAGGGGTGGTCAGCTCATCTTTGTAATCCTGCAAACAGTTTAACTGAATGCTTCAGGTCGCTCAGGACACAAAGCATTTAAAATACTTCCCCACTCTATACCTGTGTGAGGGTCAATGTCTGCTGTGCATCATCCTGACTAGCGCATGAGCAGGCAAAGATGGACCTTCCTCTGTTCTCTGCTTTGCTCCCCTGAGATCCTGTGAAGTGACGGGTCTTACAAAGGACATATAAGCAAGAAGCAGTGATGAATAGAAATTGTGACAATCTGTCGCTACATAGAAAACACGAAATGTGCATATACGTGTATAGGTAGATGTGTATATGTGTACAGGTATCTCAAAAGAAGAAACAACAGCAGCTATGTGGCATGGCAGAAGCGGCGAAAGACTTGACCACAACTCGCTGGGCTGAAGGGAAAGAACGGAGTAGCCCATGGGCTTCATCTGTCCGCTGGACAGCGCAAGGATGATTACACAGGGATGAAGAGGTAACAGGCTGGGGAAAGGACAGGAATTCTTTTCTTTTATCCCTTTGCAGAGAAGGGTGATCAGTCCAATCTGCAATCCAGTGTTTGGTTAAAAAAACCACTGCTGTCAGGCTGTCTGCTGAGAGCAATAAGAAAGAGGATAAAGCTCTATGACCTTCAGGCAGATAGTGTTGTTATCATTATAGTTCTTGTGGTTACTGCTGTTACTTAGTTGTTTTGCCTTATTTAGTGTTTGAGAGTATCCCCTGCCCTGGTTGACTGTGGCCGCTGTTTGATGGATGGAAAGCAGAATTAGGCCGCGGCAGATGGCTGTGGACGGAGTTGGGATGGGAGAGGGACAGAGCCCCCGCAGGACTTGCTTCCAACCCGGCTGTTTCAGAGGGGAGTGGGAGGGACTTGACGGGAAGGATGCACGAGGGGATCCCACTCGGGGACTCCACAGGGGCAGCGGCTGTGCACTGTGTATCGGCGGAGCCTCAGGCCAAGCTGCTCTCCTGCCGTCCCCGCACCCTTGCCTTGCTCGCCGCTCACTCCTGTCGAGATGCTGGGTTTTCTTCAGCCGGCGACGGTGCCGTGGCGACGGCCACCCGGTGCCACCAGGCTCGTCTGCCCGAACGGGGACAAGCGGTCTGGCGGACCGCGGCGGGAGCGCAGTGCCACCGCCAGCACCAGGGACAGCGCCAGCAGCAGCCCCTTTGTTCCACCGCCGGCGAGGCCCCGCGGAACAAAGACTTCCGCCGCCGTCGGCGAGGGGACCCCGGCCTC
>VYZT01034624.1:17790-60014 GCA_013400735.1 Pomatostomus ruficeps | reverse complement strand
GTCGAAAACAGCCCTCTGCCCCTCGCACTGCCGGCACCGGGCATTCCTCTGCGCCGGCGGAGCCCGGCACCCCCGGTTGCTGCCCTGCTGCCGCGCCGCGCTCTGCTCAGCCGCCCGCCCCTCTCTCTCTCCCGCTTTTATTTTCTTATTTTAGTAAATAGGCAGAACCATGAAAAAGAGGGGATGACATATTAAAAGAAAAAAAATAGAGAGGGAGAAAACAAAGAATCAAAACAAACCCGAGCAACCCCAACCTAAACAACAGCCTGTCACTGTCGCCCTGAAATGCAGCAAGAGACTTTGTACTTACAGGCAGCTCTAAAGAAGTGAGTAATCCTCATCCCTGTGTGGTTGGGTTTGCAATGGTTTTCTTCCCCTTTTCTTTTTTTCTTTTTTTTTTTTTTTTTTGGTCTAGTTGTTTTTAAGTACTTTTTTGTTCCCATCGTCCATGGCTCGGAGTGGATTCAAGCAAAAGCGGCCGGTTAGCAGGAATAAAATTAGAAGTGATTTCATTGTGTAAATGCAGCAAAGACACAAGAAGCTGTGTTTTTCCTAATACTTTCTGCTTGGGAACCAGCAGCTCTCAGCTCAGGAAAGCAGGACTCTGTGAATCTCCCCCTCCTCTCTCTCTTCCTCTCTCTCTCTCTCACACACACATATATGAACACGAATATGCACACACACACACATACACACTTACTTTTCTTCTTCTTCTTGCTTTTTTTTTTTTTTTTTTTTTTTTTTTTTTTTGCCTTTTTTTTTTTTTTTTCAAAAGAGGGCAGGCCGTTCCCTGAATCTCAATGAGTTAAGTCAGTCACTTTCCTTCACATGCATCACAGCCTCCTTAGACCTGCAGGCACAAAAGAGCATTTAGCTGCCTCCAATTTGTGTAGAAGGCCTGATTTTTTAAATTTATTTTTTAAAAAATATATTTAAATTTTGTATTTCACTCAGTATAAAAATACCACATCCCCAGCTTTGATGACTGAACCACTAATTGTAACCTTTTAAATAAATTCTTGAAATTGCACACATACTTAGCTGGTCTGCAGGCGCTTCACAAGAAATTGATGCACAGTATTTCTCAGCTGTGTAGACCCACACCCTGATTTCTGCAAAGGACAGAGCTTTACAATTCACAATTACTTTTCAATGAAGTCTTATATCAACAAAATCTCTTTGAAATGCTTACAGGCCTTTAAAAATAAAGCTCTAATCTTAAATATACATGGTGGCATATTCCATTTCAATCAAATATGAGGGATTGTTTCAAAAAGTGACTGCACACACAAATGTGTGTGTTCATGCAGGGTTACTTTTTTCAGGTGGATAGAGAAAAACATAAACAAGGTTGTACTCGCTCCACATTTCATCACCTATTTTATGTTTATTCTCTCTTCTGGTGAATGCAGGAAGATCCATTCATGCATATGTGTGTATGTAACTATATATATCTGCAAAAACACATATTTGTGTATAGCGGAATGTGGCTCGCCTGGCTGTGTCAGAGAGCCGCAGGGCTGGCAGAATCCTGTCATGAGGCAAATGAAGCACCAAAGTGACCCAGCAGTGGCCCTTCAGCTGCAGAGCCACAGCGAGAAGAAAGGCCAGCCTGCAGCGGGGTCGGTGGGCACTGCCTGGCCCAGGGCTGCCCCCATCACCCCACTCCACGGTCTGGGTGCCCTGAGGGACACCAGGGTGCTGCGGGGTGGCCAGGGCCACCCCGACATCTCTGTCACCTCAGGAGTTCTTGGCACTTTCTTTGCATGCTTGTCATCCCCTAATTCCAGCTGCACTTGCCCAAATGGGTGGTAATCCGACTCTAGAGGAGATTACAGAACCAGAGATAGCTGCATTTAGGATTAACCAAAAGGAAATGAAGGAATCTAATCCACTCCCACCCATTACATTGCTGGGTTTCAATAAGACCTTACACCTTTTAGGATTTTAAACAAATGAATTTGCTTGGAGAAGGGCACAGAAAGAGACCGAGTGATGGAGGGAGTGTTTGCCCATTAAATGAACTGAATAGGAGAGGATGAGGTGAATTGCAAAGGCAACCAGGGCAGATCTGCTTTTTTCTGCATCCCAATATGGGCACAAGGCTTGTAGCTTCCTCAGTGCTCTCCTCAGAACCAGGGCAGGTTTAGGAAGGCCACGCTGGAGACCCAGGTATAAACAGCAAAATCAACCTAGTATTGATTTGAACTGCAATATGACACTCCCCCACCACATCACACACCTCAAAAACCCAAACCCGACGGTATAATGTGAAGCTGCAAGTATGTTGTTTCTAGTCAATAAGAACTCCAGTCAATCAGTAAACCATAGAACATGCCTATCTTCAGAGGATTGCTTCTGTTCTATTTTGCTTGCATAAAGCCAAGAAGAAAATAACTAGCACTTACCACAGTGATAAAAGTAAAGCCCTCTTGGCTTTCCTAGTTTCACCTTCAACCAAAGAAACAGCATATACTTCTGCTTCCAACGATACAGGAAGTCTGCAACAAGAGAGCTGAGCTAACCTAGTACTGAGACCCAATCCTCCTTCTTAGGAAAGACTATAAGAATAACACAGAATTAAAAACCAAACCAAATAAAAATTTTTAAAAAAACTAAAAAAAATGTCAGAAACCCCAACAAACACCACCACAACAAATAGAAAACTGGTGAAATGTATAGATATTTTCTTTCTTTGATTTCAAATATACCCTTCCATTTTCCCAGAGGATTTTTATATTCAAAGTGCTAGACTGACTACAACTAGCCTCTCAAAGTAACATTTAATATGAATATGCTTAATTATACTGAGCTTCTTCATATACTGATTATCCTTAGTGCATTATCGGGGTAGTCTAAAATGTTCTTTTGTTGGAAGAAAAGAGCCTTAATATGAGGGGGGAAATTGCTAGTCATCCCTGAGTAAGATTTTGTTTTGTAGAGTGTTTAGCATGGTTCTTTGCAGTCCTGGAAGCAACCTGAATCAAAAGCCTCGGAAGAAGACTTCTGTCGACAGAGGCTCCGTATATAGCAGGAGCTAATTATTAAAGCTCATTCCCCTATTTAGGACTCTATTTTCCTTAGCAAGCCCATCATCCTGACACAACGCAGCTCAGGATGTTTGTTCAAAGCTTATGAAAATGTAACCCAACTCATTGCTAGAAGTTGTTGCTAATTAGTTGATAATAAACTTCTCCGTCCAGGACACAAAAGTCTTTCAGAAGTGCAAGGTGTTCTTTGTGATGCCCTCATAAGGGGAATTAGCATATCAATTCGGCAGGGGAACAATACAGCAGTGCGCTTGTCTTCCCCCCCTGCTCTCCTCCCCCCACTTCCCCCTTCCTAGCGCTGATGCGGTGGGCATGAAAGCGAAAGGCCGGGGTCCCCGCTCCGCGCCGCCCAGGGCTGAGCCCGCCGCGCTCAGCGCACTTGTAGCTGCGTCCCGCTCCGGGCAGCAGCCGCCGGCTGTGCGGGGCTGCGGACCACCGGGCAGCCCACCCCTCCGCTCCGCTGCCTTTACGACCCCTCCTCTGTGGCGCTGACAAATGGAGATAGCTGGGGGTTTGAGAGCCGCCGCCCTGCCTCCCCCTCCCCCTCCCCTCGCCACCGATGAAAGGGTTTCAGTCTGAGAGCCTCTTGCAAATGAATGTTTTACAACGCCTCCCGCTCCCTCCAAGGTAATTCTGCTACCCAGTATCCTTAATAAAGACTGTTGTTCCCCCTTCAGTTGTTAAAGGTTTCTCTGACAGACTGGTCTTTTCTTCCTCACCTCCAAAGTGTGGATTTCTAGACTTCCCTATGCAGGTGTAAAAGCCGAGAAAAAACAATGGTCCTGGTAAAAATGGTCTGTCAGTTATAGATTCAAATAACTGAGGGAGAAGAAATCCCGTTCTTAAGTTTAGCAGATATTTGTCCTATTGATTGCAACCTTCTTGCAAGGCACAACCAAACACCCTAACTAACCCACTTGGTGACGCGTAAGTGGATACCTCAGAAGAATGAAACCCCATGTATAACAAGCCAGAGAAAGCAATTAAACAAAAATCTGAGATCCTGAGGCCTCTGATCCCTTTAAGCATACTTCTACCCAAAGGCACAACAGATGCAAGAGTTATTTATCCACAAGGTTAGAGTGCAAATAAATTCCTAGGTTGGAATGGAAAATGTGGTTTGGACCTTCCAGGTAAATCAGAGCAAGTCTCTGGAATGGCAAGTGCCCACCTCGGTGGCTGCAGATGAACTCATTGTTTGGAGTGTGGGGAAAAGGCCAGCCTTACAGGAAATAAAAGCTATGCTTGCCTAATAAGGGCAGAAATAAACCAAGATATTTCAATCTTCTGCTTTTATTTATTTATTTATTTTTTTTTTGAAAGAAGCATCACTCTTCAGTTGGCTCCCCCTCAAACAGAGACTGCTTCAATACAGTTATTTTTAGGAATGATATGTAGTGTGCATTAAAGCATAACAATATGCTAAGAAATAAAAGAAAAGAAACCTCACTTTTCCCCTTAAATCACTAAGGAAGGAGTACCCCAGGAAAAATGTGTTGTGTAATTAAAAAGAAAAAAAAATATTTATTAAGGGAAAATGTTTATTTTCTTAGGTTTGTATAGAAAGTCTTGAGCAATGAGAATAAAAGCCCGAATCCTAGGAGTTTTCATGAAATTCAGTTTAGGGGAAAAAAATGTGTTAAGCATGGTTGTTTCCCCAAATGCAAAACATCAGGGAGGAATCTGAGGAGAGCTTTACTTTCTGTGCAAAATCTCCATTGTTGCTTGGCAAACAATGGGAGCTCTGGGTGACTGGAAGGCTGTGAGAATGAATAGGGAATCCGCAGGATGTGTGCGGGTCAGTGCTTGGGGTCTCTGTCCTAAAGCCCCTTTCTCAGCTTGCCACAATAAAATAGCACAAGGTTTAGTCTTTCCTGGGTCACTGGCCATCTTCTATTATTCAACATTTCACAACAAAAAACACTTATTAATCAGCGCTGACCAGAGGCCCCTTTTGAAACAAGAGAAGGGGAGAAAGAGAAGGGGGAGAGACAGAAAAGAAGATTGAGAAACCCTGAACAGACCCTCCCAATACAAGAGCAACCATAGGCAGTTTCTCAACTGGCCAAAGAGATTTTTTTTCTTTTTGCCACAACAAAGTTTCCAATCAGGTCAGAGAGGACTGGACTTTCCTCCCCTACCCCCACTCCTGTTTTCCCTCTCACTCTCTTTCCTTCTTGCTCTGAAGATGATGGAGACTTTGTTTTGCAAGTAAGGATGGCTTTAGGTCAAATTGCCAAGGTCTGATCTTAGAGGTGTATGTATCCTTGCTATACTGGAAGAGAAGGCTGTTTCTCATCTGGGCCTCAACTCTGGAGATGGCGTAGGAGACAAGAGGTTTGCTTGTGGGGTGCTGCTCATGTGCTTTAGGAGCTGATGGATGAGGTGTCAGGGCAGAAATTGTGTGAAGACTTGGTTCAAAATGGTATGAGAGTCAAATGTGCTATTTATTGACTCTGCTGAGGGCAGCCATAGGCTTGTTGTTGTTGGTCCTGATTTTCTAGCAGTATACATTGCACAGGGCTAAACAGTGAGCTTTGGAGGGAAAAGGAACTAATAGATTTAAGAGAAAAACTTTGTATTCCTCTGTGCAAAGAAGGATTCAAAGGCAGAAGTGAAAAGGAATCTTAAAGGACCTAATACATGATAATTTAATTTGCAGGGGGAGGTGTTTGTTTCTTTCTTCTTTTTGTTACTTTCTGACAATTTTTTAGGATGTTTAATTATTCTTAAATAAGTTGGTATTTCTATGTAACGAAATATGCATAGATTGTCACACAGCACACATTACGATGTTAATGCCTTTTATGCCCCCTTAAAATGATCCAAACAACTTTTTGAAGAGAAATTTTGTTTGTTGGCTAATACTATTTTTTAAATTGAGAACACAACTGCAAAAATAAAGTAGTTCAGACTTTGTTAATGGTACAGGTACAGATGTACCTAAGAGAACAAAGCCATTTATATATATTTTTTTTAAATTTAGTAAATGCATAGAGACAGCAAATATTGAATCCCCTGTGGATTACCTGAGAAAATGAAATTGTTCTCTCAAGAAAAAGATTAGTCCACAAGAAAGGTAAAATGTCCTTTTTTTTTTTTATCTGACTAAATCATGTGTGTGCGTTGTGTCGTGGGGTGGGAAGGTTGTTCATCTGAAGTCGATGTGCACATTTTAGCTAGAGTATATAATGAAATATTATAAACATAAGGAGAAGCTGTTCCTTAAGCCTTCTGGATATCATACTTCATGGTGTGTAAGCTGCAACTAGTGCACCGTAGAACTCCTCACTAAAGGGTTTTGTTAATGGGAACTGGAATAAAGTGTTATTTGGAGGGCAGCCTCAGTGGTGCTCTACCACAGTTTGCATTGCAAACATCAGGCGGCAGTTCACAATTTGTTTGCAGGAAATGTATTTTACTTAAGCAGAGTATTCTCTCTTTTCCCCTCAAATATTGTGTTACTCAGATTTTGCAGAGCTTGATATTCCAGCAATAGAGTAATCAAGTGTTACCTAAATTATTTAAAGCCTGGGATTA
This sequence comes from Pomatostomus ruficeps, assembly GCA_013400735.1. Classification (NCBI taxonomy): domain Eukaryota; kingdom Metazoa; phylum Chordata; class Aves; order Passeriformes; family Timaliidae; genus Pomatostomus; species Pomatostomus ruficeps. Next base: position 53,424 of record VYZT01034624.1, on the reverse strand, counting down.
AAGGCCTTAGTTCTGAGTGCTGACAAGCTTTCAAATGTAGCCTGGGAAAAGTTTTGTATCCTTTCCTGTGTGTGTCCTCTTTGAAAATAATTTGGAAAAGTACAGTGAATTATTCTCAAAATGTATGCACAGAGAGAATGAATAATTCTTTTACAAGTTGCTCTCCAAAGGAATGAGTGACTATTAAAAATACAGCAGCAATATATACACAATAATATTGTGGCACCTCCAGTGTTATTTTTAACAGATCGGTTTCTTTCACGGAGCTTTTTAAAAGGAGCTCTTTTATTTTAGAGCTTTGGTTTGGTCTGAAACACAGAGAATGTATTAATTCAACATATATGACCATTTAAAATATTAAATTCCTGTAGGTTTTGAGGCCTTACCTTTCATTCCTTACTCTTTAGGATTCTTTCTATGGTTTGAACCTTCTGTGTGCTGAAAGTTAATGATGTTAATGTATGATTACCTTAAAATGTTGTATAAAATACATGGAAATACATTTTTAAACAGCTAAATTTTATTTCTACCTATATGTGGATTTGGTAAGCTATGTCTATATTTGTGTTCTTTGTCACAGTTTTGTTTTGCGAATGGAAGGATTGTTGGTGTTAAAGAGTTGTAGACAATTTAGTTTTTCTTTTAGATAGTGTATAATTTCTGCTATGCAGTAATGTAAAAACAGATGCATAGGTCTGCTATATTCTGAGCTTTCATTGCATCACTATTATATACTTTGTATGATATTCTTTAAAACTAATATGATTCACAGAAATGAAATTTTTCTAATTTGTCAAAAATATAGCAATAAGAGTTACATTTTTGCAAAGGTTTCATCTTTAGTAGGTTGTTCTGTGCCATCAGAAGACATATATTAGAAATGTTACTATATAATGTCAGCTTCTCTCTCCATTCTTACTAATGGCTGATTGTGTGAATAAGTCCCATTTAAATCAGTGAGACTATTCAAAGGCTGAGATCCTACTCTACATGACAAAGGGAGTGACAAAATTTGGCCCACAGAATTGAATGGGACTATTGGAAGAATGAGATAGAGCTTGGAGTGAGGAAGGATACTCAAATCTATCTGTAGTACAAAGCACCATCTTTATACAGTGCTCTAAAAATACTGACGTTTCTGCACGTATTAGTTTGCAGCTTCAGCCAGGAGAGACAAACATAAACCGCTGGGCATAAGTAATGCATGTGAGGCTGGTAAGGGTGGGAAGTGGAGACTATGGATTGCAGGCAGAAGTGCAGGTTAAGTTACGAAGACCAGAAAGGAGAGGACACTGGCACTTTGTCCATGGGACAAATGTGACAGGCTGATAGGCTAGTACAGAGCTGCAGAAGGGGTGAAGAGCTAAAATAAGCTTGAGGTAGCTACTGTAAATTATGCAGAAAATAGAAGGTGTGTTTACCCAACTTCTGTGGTTTTAAAAATTTCGTATTTGCTTACATTGATATTTTAAGGTAGAAAGATTTTAAAAATCTCTACAGTACATCCTGGGTTAAAAATGATGGATCTTATAGCAACTGTTCCAAGTATCTATATGAATTTGGATGCTCTTGTAGTAAATTAAGCCAAATTTTATCCTGGTACATATATAAGAACCTGTCTGACATACCCTTGAAGAGCTACACCTTTTATATTTGTTTCCACCTGTGTCACTATAGATTCATGAAGAAAAGATCTTGCATACACATCTGTTGGGTTTTGGGTCTGCAGCTTGAACATGTGTAAATATTTGTGTTTATTTTAGTAAGTCTTCTCCTTGATATTGAATATCAGCCTTATATTCATTCATTAGAAACTGCTGTATTTAAATATAGGGGAAGAGGACATATGATTTACCTCCTAAGATACTTATTTATTTGTCAGCTCCAGAAACTGTAGTGTTACTATGCCTGAAGGTGTTTCTGGCAAAGACAAGTGGCGAATAATCAGTTAAAACTGTGGCAGAGGTGTATCATGCTTTGTTGAGTGTAAACGCACTTTTAATTAACTGAGAGCACAGAAAATGCAGAGTTGTGTGGGATACAACAAAGCCTGATGCACTCAGCCTCAATGCACCTTCACTCTTACCCACACCACAGGTTTTCCTCCTGCTCTCCACAGCAACATTAGACATTTGTGGAGATTTTGTCCCATGTTTTAATAGAGGTATTTATTTCAAAGGCCTGTGACATGCAGTTCCATTTAAGAGCAGGCTCATGACAGCCTACCTGCTGGAAGGTCTCAGCTCATCACAGCCCAGGAGTTTGGGACCTACAATCTCAGCAGTTGATGAGCTGAAGGCCTGCTGGGAGGGGCAGCAGGGAATAAAGGGCTGAAGGTATTGGCCAGTTTGAAAGCTGTCTTTATAACATTTTTTTTTCTCTAAAGTAGAACCTGACCAGTGAAATTTTGCTCACCAAAAATAAGCATTACTTATCTGAAGAATTCAAAACTAATGAGTCATTCCTTCCAAGCCTTTGATTATTTTTTTTAATAATACATTTAGGACTTGTTTGCCTGTTTTTGAGCCTAAGGCCCTAGTGCTTTCAGACTTTTCATCTGAAAAGGCTGGAAATTTACTTTAAAAACAAGATTTGAGCTTCCCTTGCAGGTATCTTGATTACAGCAGCTGGGGCTTTATGAAACACTGGCTCATGGAAGTGGGAGACCTGGCAGCGTTAAGAAGCTAAGGAAAGAGCCTGAAATTATTGTGAAGTCTTATAGCTCAGAGAGATCAAATAACTATTCAAAAGGCTTTAAAAAGCCTCTGTCATTCTGTGTGTGGGGGTGTTGTTTGTGTGGGGGGGTGAATTTGTTCACAGATTCTCAGTAAAGGACTGTGGAAATGTGGGGAGAAGATGCCCGTGAGAATAAAGTTGGTTGCTGATGTGTTGGGAGTGAGACTGTGTATAGATGAGCACCACAGAGGAGGGCAGGGATAGAGGTAGTAACTCCTTCCAGAGGCAGCAGCAGGGTTTTGTGAAGGAAGCAGCTGCTGGATCAATGACTAGTTGCTTGAACACATAAAAATTTATAATCTATGCATCAAAATTTAGCTTGCTGCAGGTATGAACTGCTTCAGCTTGGCTGCAAACACTTGAACTCCATGCAAGGTTGAAATTGCTCGAGTATGTCTTTCATGGAAATTTTTTTTTAAAATGATAGATGTCATGGTTTTGGTAAAATGTACCAGTAGGTGGCGTGCAAAAATATTCAGCGCTGATCATAGGTTTTATGGGACAAATGCAAGTTCTTATTATTGCAACTGGCTTTGGGTACAAAGACATGTAAGAAGTGAGTTTAATGAGGTGGTTCCCAGTAAGCAGGGAAGATGTCCAAGTAAGGGGAAAAAGAAACAAAAAACCCAGTGAGATTAATTTCATCTATTCTTCATATGTTTTCAGAAATAGCTTTTCAACTGCTACTACTTCTTTTTCAATGCAGTCAAAAGCATATACACTTCACCAATGGTCATTCCCCCCCTGGGCTTCACATTACAGTCTCCTCTTCTCCAGTGCTTCCCAAAATACATGTTTAGGCTTTATCTTGGGGAGGAAGACAGAAAGAGAAGAGCTTGTTTCTTTGCATTTTATTCAAATTTAGAAATAAAGCCAATTGCAGGAAAGATTGAAATTTGAATATGTCACATAAAAATAGCAATGCTTTGGAAGGCTATGGGTTCATGAAACAGGGGCTTGTTTTGTTTTCTTAATTTTAGTTGGTGATATTATTATTGCATGTTTATCTGTTTAGTCTTGTTTAAACTCCCTGCAGAATGGGAAATAGTCACTCTGATATAGGACTTTGTTTGTTGGGTTTTTTTTGTTGTTGTTTTTGTTTGTTTTATTTTTTCTGTAACAAACCCCCCCAAAAGAACTAATATAATTTATGATGGTAGGTTTTGATAGTTGCCAGTTGATACCGCCCATTTACAGAGGTAAAAATAGTATTGTGTGAATTTACTGCCAGTGTCTTTTATTCTAATATAAAAAGGTTCTGAAATTCTTTCTAAATATAGGTGGTCAAGGTTGTGGTTGTGCATACAGGAAAACAGGGTTTGATAAGTATATTTGGTCATTTCAGTGATGCTCTACCTCCTTCGCTGTAGTTCTCTCAGAATGGTTTTGAGGTTGGAGGTGTTCTCCACCTGCTCCACAGAAAGAAATTATATAATGTTGTCAAAGAAAGTGTAATGTGAGTGTCAGATGACTGCAAGAAAGACTGAAGTTTGTTAGTACTCTGATATGTGTTTAAAAACTGGGAGTCACTGATTAAATCCCCTACTAATCAGCTTTGTTCAAGCATTTATAGTGACCAAACAGCTTTAAAGATGCAGACTTAAAAAACTTCAGAGAAACATCCTCCCTTTATGCTCTTATCTGTTTACCATGGTTCACTGAAATACCATGAAGGTATATGAGAATTTACTGACATGAGATTTCTGTTACACAGCTGTGACGTAAGTGTGCCCATGCAAAGGACTGAGAGAGAAAAGTCCATTGGACAACAGTCAGGAATATGCTGAGGTGATCTTAGGCTGTCTACCTCTAGCACAAACTGCTGTTCATGAAGCTTCAGAACAGAAAATACAGAAATCTAGATCGTTGTTAGGTTCTAACCTGGTGTTTTACAGAAGTAGAAGCAGGAGTCTGCATACACAGGCGTTTTTGCTTCTGGGAGAGTGAGACAGACAGAATTTTCTCCTTCTATAGGAGCTTTGCAGTTATAACAGATTTGTCAATTAGCAAATGCCTTTTGGAAAGTTTTGCTAATATTTATAGCTCATTGCTTCTCTGTGTCAGTTCTGCTTGTTATTTGCACAGCTATCTTTATAAGTGGAAAGATATAGAAACAGCTTACTAAATATAAAATGAAATATCCTGTGATGGTTTCTTTTCTTATTAGGTTTATATATTTTATGTCTTTCTTGTCTTTCTACAGTGTTCTGTCTTAATTAGAGCTCATTTGCAACAGTCTGCATAAGTTGCCTGTTTCTTATGGCAGTACTACCATTTAACCCAAAACCAATAAAACCTTTTCATCATGCCATTCCTTCTTGATTTCTTGCTTTTATATGTATGATGGCGATTCTTAGATGAGATTACAGTTTGAAGATGTAGCATACACATAATTCACTTAATTTATACTGTGTTTCAGTACATTTAAATGGTCACATCTATTTTATTTTCTTGACAACTGAATATTCTATGTCTCCTGGCAAAGTACAGTATCATCAAGTACACTGTGATGAAATGGAAGATGCTGAATTCTGTTCTGTTGTATACTTTCCTCCTTTTTAAAGCAAAGCATGTAAGTATCCGTTCTAGACGAAAGGTTAAATGACAAGATTTTAATTTTTTATTACTCACTTGCCCTTTTGGCAGTGGAATTTAGCAGGAGTTAATGATCTGAGGTTTTCAGTGTAAAGCATCATTCTGGTTCTTCTCTCTTAATTGGTAATTTTTATTTTTATATTTTTCTACTAATTTAAGTATTTCTGAAAACTAAATGCTTTTTTCTGTCAGACCAGAAACTTTTTGTGGGACATAAATGCTGATTTTAATGGCTTCAGATTATTTGAATCAAGATTTAGTAGTTTGGGGTTTTTTTCTGGAACACAATTCCGAGCAATGAAGAATTCCACAAGAACAAATAAACTGTCTATTAGTAATTAATGCTTTGCTGCATTTATTAATGCAGCAAATATTGTATTAATTTTATACTTTTCAAGGGCCAGTATATGCAATATGAACTAAGAACTACCTTTTGTGTTTCCATTGAGAGAGACAATGTGATCTATATCTTGTCTGTTGCGGTGTGCTCTGGCCAGTTTTGGTTTACCTCATGGCCAGGCTCTGCCATCTCCCCCCTACCCCCCTCGGTATCTGTTTTTTCCCACTGTAGGGCTCTGTATTTCGCAATCCTATACAAAGCCCACTAAATTCAAACCCAGAACTCCTATCTGATAGGATGTTTGTACCCTCCCCCACCCCCTCATGTTGGTATTTGTGTAACTGCAACACGCGGTGCCAGCGCTTCCCTAGCACGACCCTGGTGCTTGAATAAACATCCCTCTGCTTGTCTCTCCTTCCTCAGCATGCCTGTATCATCGGTGGAAATAGGTGAACCCCTGCTGGAACTTTGCCAGCCCTCCCGCGCCTTTGAAGCAGTTGGCCAGCCCCTGGAACTGCAAGTGGTCGCCCGGTGCCCCCACTAGAGGCATTGTGGCATTTGTCCATTAATGGCTTCACTGGGTGCCTTGAGACACTTATTTGGGAAACACTAGGTTAACAGTGATCATAGTATGTGTGAGGGAAGATAAGCAGTGCTGCTAAAACACATGTAATTTAATGGAGTCTGCTTAAATGAAGTTTGAAATTACCCTACTGCTTTTTAGCAATATCCAGCCTAGTCAAATTTTATGGAGCATTTCTCCTCTCTCTTCCTTTTTAAAGACAACCAGTCAGTTCCTTGTGTCAAATTATAGCTACCCAAAAGTTTCTTGAACTCCGAGTAAACAACTCTTTGTATATACTTTACAGTAGAGCAGGTTTCTATAAGCAGGCCTGGGACCACTGTTAAGGAGAGCAGTCTTAATTCCCAGAGACCAGTTCAGAGAAGCAGCCAAGCTAACAACAGCAGAAGATGCAAGGTTAGAAAATTAATACTCTGCTGTGATTTAAAATAGTTTGCAAGTATAATGATATCAGTTCCCTTGTCTTCACAAGGACACTCAGCTATATTTTATCAATCCCAGAGGCCTGCTCACCTTTAAAAGTACTGGTTTCAGAGTTCACAGCTCTGTTTTTCTTCCTCTATTCCTTGGGTTGATAACTCGACTTTGGATCACAGTGAGTGGGTGGATTGACATTCTTTAAAAATTTTCATGAATGGTTGGGATGAGTTTTAAATTTTGCCTTCAGATTAGTCAGGCTCAAACTCACTTTATTGTCAAAGGTACAGACAACCTTTTTTTTACATTTAAAAGCTATGACTATGAAATCTCTACAACTTTAAGAAAGATATGATCTTTTGCCTGCATTCTTGCAATTCCTAACATTACTACTCAAAATTAAGGTCTTCATTCTTCAATACCCCTCTCTGGGTTAACAAACATCTTTGACTTTATCCTGTATCCAATTGAATTTTTTCCTCTGTTCTTGTCTCACTGCATTCAGTATCACTCTTCTGTCACATTTATTTTACCTATATCAATTTTTTCTTTCAAATTATGCTCTGTCCTCCCACACATTCAATTCTATGGTTTTCTAGAATCTTATAAATACAAAGGTTAATTAACTAATAATCAGAAGAGAGTGTTCTCTATGTTTTAGTTTAATGGAGAATGAAGAAGAGAGGTTAGAAGACCTGGCTGGCAGGAGAAGAATTTCATTCAGAAGTTTGCTCTGAATGAGATTTTTTTCCCCTTTCCTTGACCTGCATGTGTAGTCTGACAAGAGAAAATCTTGGTAGAAGATCGAATTGCGTGGTCTGCCCTATCTACAATTGGAAGAAATAGAGTGCATTACAAGCCATGATTTCCACAAACTTTAGCATCCCGAGTATTATGGTGTGCCAGGGAAGGTCAGGTCACCGGGCAGGAACAGGACACTCTGCGAACTGTCACAGAGGAGTGTGGTTATCTGGAGGGTTTAATCTTTGACCTCATCTGTGAAGTGAGCTTAATTCTGAGATCTGACGGACACCATCAGGAGGGCTGAAAGGGGCTCAGTAAAGGGGAGCCCAAGTGCAGCTACAAACATGCAAGAAGACCCTGTTGCTAGTGCAGAGAGCACAAGGTCTGTGCGGGCACTCTGCCAGCAGCGCTGGGCAGGGCAAGTGCCTCTCACATTGGGCTGAAGGTTTAGGGGATCTTGCTAAAACGACTCACACAGCAACTGTGTGCTGACTTGAAACCCAGAGAGCTGGCTCTCATCTCAGTATTACTATCTGCAGTCCATTTGCCCTGCCAGGGTGCATTTAGCTGTAATTAATATTGGCCAGCCTGCTGTTTGCTTCTAGAATGCACAAAGACAAGGGGCTGCAATGATTGTGTACAAAAGCTACATGCATTGAAGGTGTTCAATCTGGCTTAAGCTGCAGACTTGCCAGAATAAGGCTTTGCTTCTCTTTTAGGATGATGTATTCTTTATGTATTTATTCTTTATGATGTATTCTAATGTAACAATAACATTAGAAACAAGCTTGAAATCTTTACTTCAAGTGGTGACATTTACCTGGTCACTTAGTCAAAGACAAATTATGGACTGTGTAAAGGGACTGTGGTAAAAAATACTGTCATTTCCCTCCAAACCTCCAATTTTCTTGTAATTTTTTGTGATTTTTTTGCTAAAAACTTGTTAAAGTTTAAACTTAATCAGTTCAAGAAATTGCATCTTTTCTGCATTAAAGAAGTGGACAAATTACAGGTCAGCGAAGAAGTAATTTCCTCACAGTTTTGCTTGTGCACTCATGCTGTTGGGAGTAATCATAAGTAATGATCTATAGATAGACCATTGTATTAATGACATAGACGAAGAGATCGGGTGCACTCTGAGAAAATTTGCAGATGACACCAAGCTGAGCAGTGCTGCTGACATACCTGAAGGACAGGATGCCATCCAGAGGGACCTGGACAAGCTCTAGAAATAGGCATGTGGGAATCTCATGAGGTTTAACACAGCCAAGCGCAAGGTGCTGCACCTGAGTTGGGGCAACCCTGGTGTCAGTCCAGGCTGGGGATGAACGGATCCAGAGCAGCCCTACAGGGAAGGACCTGGAGGTCCTGATGGCTGAGAGACTGGAGATGACCCAGCCGTGTGCACTCACAGCCCAAAAAGGCAGTCGTATCCTGGGCTGGATCAAAAGCAGAGTGGTCAGCAGGGTGAGGGAGGGGATTCTGCTCCTCTGCTCTGCTCTGGTGAGGCTCCACCTGGAGCACTGCATCCAGCTCTGGGGTCCCCAGCACAGGAAGGACATGACCTGTTGGAGCAAATCCAGAGGAGGCTACCAAGTTGCTTAGAAGGGTAGAACACCTTTCCTAGGTGGAAAGGCTCAGGAAATTGGGATTGTTCAGCCTGGAAAAGAGAAGGCTTTGGGGTGACCTTCCAGTACCCAAAGGGAGACTACAAGAAACATGGAAAGAGGCTACTTACAAGGCTATGTAGTGACAAGGACAAGGGGAATGTATTCAAACTGAAAGAGTGTAGGTTTAGATCAGATGTTAGGAAGAAATTTTTTACTGTGAGGGTGCTGAGGTACTGGAACACGTTGCCCAGAAAAGTTGTGGAACTATTCAAGGCCAGGCTGGGGCTCTGAGCAACCTGGTCTAGTGGAAGGTGTCCCTGCATGATTTTATCGTCCAACGCTCAGAGCATCCACCAAACTATCAATGAAATGCAAACCCAGCTCAAGCAACTTAAGACTGAGGGCAAAGACTGGTTACAGAACTTAACCGAAGAATGGGGTCTGTCAAAGTGGCAAATTCACATATTTCGGACTCTGTTGTGGATTTTGTTTGTTATCGTTATTGTGTTGTGTCTTTTTGCCTGCATGAAAACTTGTCTCATCTCGTTAATACAAAATTCGCTTTCAAAGAAAAAGAAAGGGGGAGATGTGGCGGTGGTACGAATTGACAATAAAGGCCTTGGGGCCCCGGCGTGTACCACCGTGGAGGAGGGATTCTGGTGGAGAGTCCCCAAGTCTGAAGGACCTCCCCCCGAGATGGAGATGGCAATAGTTTAATCCAAGTTTCGTTGAACCTGCCCCTTATTCTGTTATTGGTTCTATGATTGTCAATCAAGTTTTGTATGTACACCCTGTTCTGGAGAGTTCTCCTCAGTTCAGCTGTTGGTTGGTCCTCCCCCTTAGACTCCTCCCTCTCTCCTCCCCCGTCTCCTGATGGTTGGATCTGTGACCCTGGACCCTCCCTAACTCCTCCCCTGGACCCTCTTGTGATTGGTTGTTAATTCCCCTTATAAACCCCTGTCAGAGGGTGTTCAGGGCTCTTCGTCCCTGGATTCCCTCTGTGCCCAATAAAGGTGCAGAACGTCTATATGAAGAGTCCCTCTCTCTTTTGCCTTCGGCGCTCATTCAGATTACTCTCCATACCCCCTACGCCGTGAGCAACTTCCCACCGGTGGGGCCGTACTCGAGCCCTCCTGGTGTCACCACCCCCTACCCTTGGGCGGTCCGGGACACTGGGGTCGCACTGGTTTGAGGAAGTACACTATCCGGGAAGGCGTCGAGAGACCAGAGCGACACCTGCCCACGATAGGGGAGTTGGAGTAAGATGATCTTTAAGGTCTCTTCCAATCCAGGTCATTCCATGATTCTGTGATATAGATAGCTGTTCAAGTATGGAGAAACACAAAGGGAAAATTTTAACTTATGTAAACTCTGTCTTTCCTGAAGATGAGCATGTTAGTTAAAGGGATAATTTGGCCTATCTGTGGTGGGAGATTTCAAGGTCTGATTCTACCTTAATTAAAACCCCTTTGCTGCTGCATTGACTTCCATTCAGCATCTCTCCAAAGCAGTGTGAATGCGTGCAAGATGTTAATATTTCAGTGAAAGGAAATCATTGTAGTCCACAAACCCCATGAGGTAGATTTTTTTCTCTTTTCCCTGAGGTACCTATCCTGACTATACTTCACTGTAACATAAATTGTATTAATAATTTTATTAATTTAAATGGGAAAGGGTTTATCAAAAGGGGAAAGTGAAAGAGACACAATCAAAAGAGGGAATGAAGGTTCTACCTTGATACTAACAAATCTGATTTTTGAATGTCCTGCAACTGTGTATCCCCATATGATACCTTTGGTAAATGTGCTCACTTTATTTTGCACAAGAACTCACACTGACTTCAAATAGCAGCTAATAGTGTGAATAGTCCTGAAAATGTTTTTAAACACCTAGACTATTTTAAGGCAAGCTTTAGTTGTAAATTATGTTACAACATTAGGATCTATATAGGAAGCACTATTTTTTTACACGATCCAGGTGACTGCTAATTGCTGCATTCTGCAGTAATAATCTTTTTAATTTCATCGTGGTCATACTAAATCATAAAGGGGACATTGAAACCCCAGCTATGGTAACTCGGTATGACTGAAGATAATTAATATGATAATGCCAAAAAGATCAAGGCTCCATCATGTCCAGTGGTAGGTGACAAAAATGAAGCCAAGCAGTGATAACTCTCACACCTAAAGGACTGCCTGTTGTTAGCTGTGGGTAAAAGTTGCGGTTTAAAGTGGCACACACTGAATTGATAAATAGAGTGTTATTGACTAATTGAGATTATTCCCAGGTTTTGAGCAACAGGACTGTGTTGTGGTCAGCTGATACACCCCGGTAAGCATTGTGTATAGGATAGCAGTGCCGGACAGTTATTGTAATGGTCTGTCATGTAGCTGGGTGTTGCTGTACCAGGTGATTACTGACTAAGGAAATAGTGATGGTTGGAAGATGTGGCCACCTGGGGTTTTGTAGGGACGGTCAAACGCAGGGTCTAAGGTTGAATAAAGTAATCTGTCATTTTCTCTCTGAGTGTGGGAAATACAATGTAAGGTGAACCACGCTTGAAGGTGGAGAGAAATGAGATACTGAATGAAGGGCATTTGTGGAGATAGCTACAGTAAGAGAATACAGGTTTTAAACACAGGCCCAGAACAGTTGTAGTAGCCTAAAATCTACCAAGAAATGCAGAAATAAAAATCTCTTAGGAAGCAGCATCCCTGCTTCTCCCCATTAAGGACAGATAAGGTGAACTGAGTTCAGTGTGCCTACAAAGAACTACAGGAGACAAGGTACCAGGGATTAAGCAACATTCACTGCGGGTGCCTCTACTGTACAAGTTGAGACAGTACAAGAGCCACTTATATTCCTGAATTTGTGCTTGGGTGCTTCATGGTGTCAACTTGCATTAAAAATGCTCCTCTTTTGTACAAAGGATGTTAGTATGGCTTTGGGTTGAAACCTCACAGGAGACAGGGCAGAAATCTCATCCTAAGTCTGTGTATCCATCTTATAGGATGGATCCCATCTCTCAGACAGGGAGAGCCTCAGAAGAAGCTGAGTGGACATATGTGGGGTTTATTAGCTGTGTAAATCCACATGTGAACTCTGTAGATTAATTATTTCTGTCCTATCACTAGATAATCTCAGTGGAGTGAGTCTCCCTCAGTGCAGTACCCTGCTTTGAAAGGAGCTCACTTTCAAACCTGGATACCACAGCCCAAGATGGGTTCCAGTAATGATTCTGTTAACAGTGTACACAGTGGATTGTGCACTGAAGAAATTTCCCCTGCTTCTGCACCTGAATAATTGGCATATTCTGCTCCAAGGAGAACCAATCAATGGAGCAGAGTAACATTACAGCATAAGATGCTTTTGCTGGAAGGAACTGGGAAGAAGTGATATGATAAAGAGATTGCTTGAAGGCTGATGCTCTTGGACTTCAGCTATTAGATAGATCTTGTTTTACAGGTGCAATATGACAAATATTTTGATTTTTTCTGAGAGATCTGTGGTCTACTTAAGAGACAGGACACAGTACATCTGTGAGATCTAGACATTCTGGAGGTATTATTTACATAGTTCATAGATATAAAAATGGATGTAAATGAACATTTTTTCCTCTTCCATTCCCTATAAAGCAAATTGATGGAAAACTTGTAGAAATAATTTGATGCTATTATCTAGGTACATCCTTCCATGAAAAACAAGCTGTCTTGAAGAGAGAAAGATTCTTGAAAGTGATCTATCCCTAGCTCTTTTCATCTCATCTGGTTTTGTATCATTTCAGTTGCACAAAACTAAACCACAGTTTCTTAACATCATTCCCAAACAGTATAGATTCTAATATTTTGGTATACTTAGAGGATGACACTTTGATTTCTTTCTAAGTTGACATATGTACTGGGTCTGTGAAAATTTTTCCACTTTCTCTTTAGGCTGAAGGCAATAATAACCACCCTGATCAGAAGACTATGTTTATTTTATTAAAATAGTTTAGGATACAACAATAATATCAGGTGATTGCCATTTTTGATCTGAAGATGGTAATAAAACCCATTTATTTTCTAGACACTTCTTTTCTGACACTCAAAAATCAAAAAAAATTTAAAAATATAGCATTATAATAAAATGGTTGCTTTATTCCTGACCATTGTTTACTTTTCTCTTCCAGAATGTGACCTTCCCTTGGAAAGATGTTTAAGTGATTTTAAGGGCATAGAATAGACTATTTCAGTTGGGAAGGACATACAATGATCGTATAGTCCAACTGCCTGACTAATGCAGGGCTGACCAAAAGTTAGAACATGCTATTAAGGGCATTGTCCAAATGCCTCTTATACACTGACAGGCTGGGGACATTGACCACCTCTCTAGGGAGCCTTTTCCAGTGTTTGATCCTTCTCTCAGTAGAGAAATGCTTCCTAATGCCAAGTCTAAACTTCCCCCAGTGTAGCTTTGAACCATTCCTGTGTGTCCTGTCCCTGGATACCAGGAAAGAGCGATCAGCACCTCCTTCTCTAAACTAGAGAAGCCCAAAGTCCTTAGCTGTTCCTCATGAAACATTCCTCCAAGCCTCTCATCACCTTTGTTGCCTTTGTCTGGACACATTCAAGGCCCTTCACTCCTTCTCAAATTGTGGGGCCCAGGACAGGACCAAGTAGCAGAACTTTTTTTTTCACTTGGAGGCATTTTTTAAAAGTTGAGTGATAGCTAAACAAAAGCATATGTACAACTGCACAAAGAAATGAAACTTTGGTTTTTAAATAATTGATTTAAAAATATTGTCTTTCTGCATTCCAGGACAATTGTTTTTCAGTTGCTGGAGATAAGTTGGGAGAGGAGGGGGTTGTAGCTGCACAAAGCATTGGGGTGAGAGGCAGGAAAGCTGGAGAGGGGACCATAGGATCTAGCACACCAAGGGTGTACCCTGCTGTGGGGTAAGTGGACAAGGGATTTGGCCTGTAAAGAAAAGAAGATTAGAAAGACTAGGAAAGCAGATGAAATATGATAAATATTTTAAGACGTAAAAATAAAAATATTTTAAAGATTAAGAAACTAGCATTTTAAGAACAGTAAACTAAGTAAGGTGTTGTGTACACTCTGGTACTAAGGTTGTTACAAGCATAGGCCGGAGTTCATTAGTGTTGCAGAGGCCCAGACAGGATCACTTTTCTTATTCTTATTGCTTTGAATTCTGTAGAGGCTCGGTCTTTTTGTTTTAATACATCCCCAACAAAATGTAAAATATCTCAAAACAACAATATAACCAAGTTTTTGTCCCTGCATTTCAGGCACAAGTTCTTATACAGTAAAATGTGAATAGTATTCTGTTAATCATGAAAATGCCTTCATTAGAGTATGTATTTGATTGCCCTTGAACTTAGTAAGTTTTAGGTGCCCAAATTCCTTTGAGATACCCCTCCTAACTAACTTGCTCATGGTCATATGAGAAATATGGTGGGCAGGTGAAACTTAAGATCAGTGCCTCTGCCTCCAAGACCTTTTCCTCTCTGGGACATTGTAAAATGTAGAGGCTATTAACCTAAGAGCTCCCTAGTCGAGGAACCAAGGAGAAGCTGGGAAACTTCATACTCAGTTGACCTAGAAGGGTTATATAAATAGTTATCAGATTTAAGCTAAGGAATGTTGGTGTCTCCCTCTGTTTTTCTGGTTCTCACTCCTTTCTTTTAGGCTTTGGTTAAAAGAAGACATCCCAAGATTAATATTTTACTGTCTGGTTGGGGCAGGTTGAGAAAACCTTGTTGTGTCTCTGTGCTGAACCAGAGCTGCACTTCACCTGGAGGATTATGTTTAATGAAGGGGCATAGTGCACCTTTCGGCCTCTTTTGTCTGCCTTTTCCTTTGTACTTGAGGCTAAGACTCTGGAGCACACCGGTATAATAGAAAACTATTCTGAGGGAAACTACAGATATTGAAAAAAAGATGCATCAAGTTATTGCAAAGGCAGAAAAGTTGATGTTAAGATGTTCTCACCCTGGGAAAAAACAAAAAGTTTGTCTTACGAAACTTTATACCATGCAGTGTTTCAGGATATCATCTGGCAAGTAATCTCCCTGTAAAATGTAAATCAGAAATTGTCCTTGTCTCACAGAAATGCTAGGAGAGCGGGACGGTTCCTGCACCAAGGCAAGGGTTACTAGGGAAAATTATCTGAATGCTCAGAAGACAAGTGAGTAATGCTGAGTTGACAGCCCATCACCAGGGACCCTTAGTTCCAAACCAAACCAAACCAAACCAAACCAAACCAAACCAAACCAAACTAAATATCTTACTTACTTTTCTAAAAAGCTGACAGCTATATTAGTGAGTCTCTGTTTTGAGAGGAGATTTCTGCAGGCTGCTTCTATAACTTCAGAGAATGTCCTGCCCTCTTGTTATGCTTTGTTTTGTGGATTTTGAAAGCACTGAATTACGTGTCTTTTAAAAACAAACAAGCAAAACTGGCAATTCCTTGTTGTTTTTATTCCTTAAATACATAAAATGCTTTGTTTTGCTTTGTTTCTTAATAGCTGCCTAGAGCAATTCACTAGATGAAGTTGAATTCTTTTTTCACAGAAAATAATATGCAACCATTGTAAATTTGGGTGGTGGTTACAGTTACTAGTGATGACTTGACTCTCGTGTGGAATTCACTTTTTCTGGCTGCATGAAGGATTGTGTCTTCATGTGAAAAATATCTAGAATGAGAAAGGATTTCTTTTTCTCTGAAAGAGCATGGGAAGGTGGATTAAAACTAATTTTTTCTTTCTTATGCTGAGACCAATTTTCAGTTTGCCTGTTGCAGGTTTACGCAAGTGAGATGCTTCATCCAGGAGTTAGCAACTCTTTCTTGTAATCTATATATTGTCTTTGGTTAAAACTAAAATAGGATTCAGCTGGAGATGTGACCTAAGCCATACCATCCAATCTTAACTAACTGGTGTGAACAGAGCTCAAGTTACTCCTGGGAACCCGTCTGCACTGAATATAGAGAGATTGAAACCTTACCTCAGAATTGTGGCTTAATCTAAATGTAGACTGACAAGTGGCTGCATGTTTTGAGGTGACCTGTGCCTGGTTTCCTGGTCATACATGTGGTGCCCAGGTTTTGCTCTGGTTCCTCTCTGGGTGCCCTTTGGGTTTGGCTCTTTGCGACCATGCACAGAGCCCATGTGATTACACACAACACTCACACAGGGCTCCTCTAGGATGGGCTCCTCTAGGATGGGCTCCATCTCTGCTCGCCCCAGTGCAAGGGCACTGAGGGTCTTCACTGGCACTAAAGAAGGAGCTCGCACCTCACACACACAGCCCTGGCCATGGCCATCCCCTGCAGAGGGTGGAGGATGGAGGGTGGAGGTTGGAGTGTGCAGCACCAATTGTGAGAGCTGGCAGGGGAAGAGAGCAGCAGAGTTACTCACATCCTGCTAACCAGAGGGGTTTTTTAATATAATAAAGGAAGAGTTTCATTTTGTAAAATGCAGGTCTCTGTTCAATGTGACCAGGAGCAAATTTATCTTGTTAGCACTTATTTACAACTGACAATTCTCAATTAGCATTTGAGCCTAGATTCTCATTTCTATAAATCCCTAATGAGAGTATAAATTACTAACGAAAAAGCTAAATCTCAGGGCCAAAGTCTTACTTCATTAACACACTAATGTAAATCTGAAGTGTTCAGATTCTGTCATGTTCTTCTGAGCAGAATTACTTCACAGTAACACCGGTGTAAGTAAAATGGGAAAGAATTCTCCAGGCTTTTGTAGTGGGCAGCATGAAGTGGTATCATTCTGTTTAATCTTCAGGTTCTGTTTCTCTTAGGGAAAATGTTTCCAATATTTCTGTAGTGTTGTGCTCCAACTCATTTGTCTGATTTGTCTGACTTCAGACTGATGCCTTTGAATGTCTTTTTTCTTTTTGCACCTGCTGCTCAGTGAATAAAGACTGTGTGAACCCTAAAATATTTGCCACTTTTTGGTGTAATCAGTAAGAATTTTATATTTCTTTTAACTAGTATTCAATTTCCAAATCACATAAGACTCATAGGGAATATGTAACAATTTAAATTTCAGAAATAATAGAAATGATGTAATTTTTGATAAAAGTTTAAATTTCTCACTGAATGTATGTCTTGGTTTCAAAGACAGGTATTTGCTAAAGAAGGCAGAAGCCTCCTTTAGAATAGGAAAATGTAACCCCCTTTCCCTCCAAATTGGTATAATTTTGAAATCAAGGGGCTTTCAGGCAATGGTATGAGAAAAGAGGAATAACAGTCCTTTACTAATATATATATATATATATATGATGGGACAGACAAAACAACAACAATGGTGACTACAACAAATAAGAACAGATAAACCCACGGACAGTCTCTTCCTGTTCTGTTGGCAATTCCCCTTTGGTGCAGTCACAGTCACAGCCGGCAGGGGCGCTGGTGCTCCCGGTGTGCAGGGATGGTGCAGTGACTCCCCTGGGCTGCAGGGGGCGCTGTGGCGCGGGTCTGGCCGCGTGTACTATGGTGGCTGCAACTGCCGNCACTGAGGTGTCCCAGCAGACCGGCCAACCTTCGGACCCCGGCTGGGGCGGTGGGGGGGCTGTCTTCCTGGGAGGGGAAAAAATACTCGGGGGTCCCGGGTTTCTTCCCCCAGGACAGGTAGAAAGCCGCTGCAAGAAGTGAAATACCTGGAGTGGTGGCAGTCTGTCCTGGAGCTCCCTCCGCCGCCTTCTCTCCCCAGAAGCCAGGAAAAACTAAAAACTGGTGCCCTGCCCCCCTGCCTACTCCGGGGCCAGGCACTGTCCCTGGCTCCTTTGTCTCTCTTGATCATACACCCATTAACAAGAATGGGGAAAAAATTCCTAAGATAGAGAGACAAGCAAAAAAAAAGGAAAAACTATCCCAAACCTCAACAATGTATCATGCCAATCTGTGATAATATCAATAGGCTGCTGTACCAAAGACCTAATAGTAAAGTCAGTGTACTGACCGTATTGTTGGTTTGAATACCTAATAAGAGTCATAACACTTGGTCAGGTGTGGGGTTTTATGCCTCCTGTAACCACTAGATATGGAGCTATATTCAAAGGGTCTTCTAGGAAAGATGTAGAAAAGGTCTTTTAGGAAATCACCTAGGGAGTAATGTGTGTCCTATCTGGGTCAATGGTGTTGGCTTTGACATAAATGTCAAAAAATTCAGTCTAATATGAGCTAAAAACTCCATGTTGCAGCTTCATGTGCAATTCATCATGTTCGTATTTTAAAAGACTGTATGTTACAGGCAAGAGTTGCATTTTGAAGGCCAAATATCAATAAAATGTTGATTACAATTTTCTCTATTATGTTTATAAGCTTTTCTTCTTAATGATCTGATCTCCAGGCTCCTTAATGAGCCTGTTCAAAGAGTTTCTTGAAAAGTATTAGGTAATTAATTAGAAATCCTAACCAATATTATATGGTTGACAAATTATAAAGCAAATATTTTTCTGTTTATGAAGAAATAAATTTAGCTTCATTGTTTTGAGTCAATAACAATTTTACTATTTCTCTCAAGTTAGAAAAGTTCAAACACATGTTTAGTAAAGGAGAAAAGTCTACTAAATATCAAAATACTGGTATAATTACAGTAAAAATTATTCTACAGCTTTTTCATCATGGTTTATAACAGGACTCTAAACTCTGAGTTTCTAGAGTTCTGTAGATTTATTAGCATTCTACCTTGTATAATATTTTATACTGTACATCACAAATGATTGTACTGGCTTGCAGGCAATAGAAACAAGTGAGAAAATGCAAATAGGTGCTTTAACTATGCTGAAATGAGAGAAGGAGCACACTCTTTTAGATCTTAGGATCTCTTGTCATCCTGGAAAAAAAAGAAGGAAAAACTTGAAACATGTTAGCAGAAGTTGCATGTATTTAACATAAACCACAAAGCTTTACAACACCAATCATAAACTTTTTTTCTTGTCCTCAGGATGTACTGAAGCAAGAAAAGTTACTAAAGGAAGTTATGCTTGACAGAAAGCTGTCTCTCTCACAGAAGGTCAGATCTGAGATACTTAAGATGAGATTGGTTATGTAAGTTATAGCTTTTGAAGCCATTACTGTGGCTTTAGGTAAATTTGGACTGTTTATGTAAGGCCTCTTTGTGAGGTTATGTAGCGATGCATCAGCTTTTCTTCTGAACAACACAAAATATTTATTTCAAACCTCTCCGAGCCTGAAGATAAAACATGAATTTTGTGTCACATAGTTGGCAAAGGCAATTTCAGAATTAGGCATTCTGAATCCTACATGGCATGCTTTATAAATGGCTGGTTTTAGTCTAAAAACAGAGTTGTCATCTTGCTAATACACCAATATGTAAACAACGAAATGATGATGTGCAAAAATGGAAGAACAAATATAAAACATTTTGTAACAGCTTACTATATTTCTTGTAAATACTTCTTTTGTGGTGACATACTAAAATAAACAATTGTAAGTAGAACTGTAGCAATTTTTGTGAGCACAGTGATATCTGAATAGAAATGAGGACTGGAATTGATTCTCAAGTCTAATGTTTGCCAAGAATTTGTGTTTTAAGGTTGTGTGTATTTGTTTTGTTGTGGGTGGTTTTGTGTTTGATTTTTGTTTTGTTTTGAGTTTTTTTTTGTGGAAATATACTCTGTTCAACACATTATTGTTTTGTCATAATAAAAGTTCAGACAGATTTGAAAATTAAATAAAATTATTTTTGCATGGTACCTGACATCTATTTTAGCTGACTAATATAATTAAGATTTCAAAAGAAAAAATAATAAATGAAATTCTGGCCTTTCCTAGCTAAGAAACTAAACCAAGTTGTAAACAGAATGAAATAAAAGCAATTAAAAAAATATTTAGAGGAACAATCCAGTCAGTAAAACTATATTTAATTGGGTGCATGGTATTCAGATTTTACAGGAGGCCTTTTTAGAGTTTACGGTTTTGTATATAGCATAAGTAAATAGATGAGGACGGATTTCTGTCAGATACCATTGTGACAAGCTTTAGTTTAAATCCTTGAGACAGATAGATAGAAGTAGATTAACTGGCCTGAGCTATTTCATGTTCCCTGTCTGAATGGAAACATGGTTCCATGTTGAGCTGGCATGTCCTAGCAGCCTGAAGTTGTAATGTATTTACTGCCTTTTCATGTATCTTGTTTAACATTTACTTAACATATTTATTCAAATGAGGCCAGGCATTTGTGTATCCCTTATCAAATGAAGTGGGACAGCTCTAGGACAAGAGCAAAGAGATGGTATCAGAAGAAGCACCTTAAGGCTGCTTTTTTTGTTGTTTTTGGTGATAAGACAGCACTTAAGAAAGAAAATGTCAACATCGGAAGATATGCTCATGAAGTCATTTGTAACCAAACTTTAGGTAACTTTTGTTATATTTCTTAACATGTAATATACTTAAAATTCTGCAAGAAAGGAAATATTCAACAATCAGCCTTAAACCCAAATCAAACTCCCATCCCCAACCATTAAACAAAACAACTACCTCAACTCTGGGAGCACCTAACCTAATCAAGTAAATAAATAAACCTAAGGGTAAGGCTTCTAGATGGACTATGACTGGAGTTTAATTCAAGCTCTCAAAAGCTAAAGCTTCAAACAATCTATCCTGACTGGCAATTGTTTGGATTACCTTGAATAAAGAACTCTGTGCAGTGCAGCTTCTAACATGATGGTGATATATACAGGCTCTGTCCATTGCCTGTCCTCAATTCCTTTCTCCTCTTCTTTTCCATATTGATTTCTGTTCTACCCTGTGCTCATCACTGTGATTTGTATAGACAAAACCTGTACCAAATCAGTAACAGTCTTAATCACAGCTGATGTTTGGTTCTGGCCTCACTCTTCAGGCATCTTCTGTCACTTATTGTGATCTGCTTTAAGGATTAAATGCCCAGACTTGCCCTTAGATCTATCCAGCACCCTCCCACCACATCAGCAGGTCACACAGGTATGTCCTGGGATGGCTGTGGAAGGCAAATGCAGAATGCCTCTTTATTGACCCTGGGGGAAAAACCTGTCCATGCAGTCACAGTAACTTCCCATGTGATCTTTGCTTGGGAATGTTTACCACAAAATCTATGCTTACTTGTCCTGAGTGAGTGAAATGTGATTTTAAATATCAGAGGGAGGGTACTCCCTCAGAAATTACCTGTTAACCCTATCGCAGTGAGCAGTTTCACATAAACACACTAATCTCCAGAGAGCATGAGAGGAAAAGATGTCTTAAAAATTATAGTGATTTAATTTTATTTTGCCCTAGAATGACATTCTCCTGAGTATTTGTGAAAATGAAGATGAATATGCAGGGCTACATTTGGTTGACTTCGCGCCAGATGGCCAGTTGCAGAGGCTGAACTAAGCTGAACTGATTGATTAGTTTTTGCCATATTGCATGCTGGCGTTTACCAGAGTTCACATCATTCAAATACTAAGATTTTTGGTGCTTTCTCTTTTTATTTATTTATTTATTTTTTTAATTTTTCTCATTTTATTGGGATGACCTCTGCTTTCATAATAGAGTCTCCCTGCTTTATTTTCTGCCCCAGTCTTTAAAGGTGTCAGTCTTTTCCTTACCACGGACTTATTTGTTTGGGCTTGGTTTTTTGTTTGCTTGCTTGGTGTTTTTTTTGTCTTAAAAAGATTTAATAAACTTCTTAGAGCGATAGGGAAAGAAGGAAATGCAGGGGACAAACATGCACTAGGGCATGTTTTTGTCTCCAGAGGCTTAGCTTTCTCTTGCACTAATTTACTACACGTGAACAAAGAATAGAGCATCTTGCATTAAAATGGAATTCCATGGTTTCAATTTACCTATTATTTTAGGGACTATAGAGCAAATAATTTGAATTCCAAATGTTCTAACTTTCCTGGAGATATTCCATTAAAAGCTAATGGAGATAATATCAATAGTTACACTGAAATTACCCCAGAAACTTTTGGAAATTAACAGCAAAAATTGTTTTTATTTGTTTTGAGCCATTATGTATATGTGTGTGTGTGTGTGTGTGTGTATAAGAATACATAGGGAGTAGCATACCATATGTGGATGTGCACGTATAGAACTTATAAATTAGAATAAGTATATTTTAGGGGAAGATTTAAAAGACTTAATGAACATGGGTTTTCTTATTAAGTTCTATGGGCTTTGGAGACATTTCAGTAAAGTTTCAGGAAAAATAATATCTAAATATATACTAAGAGAGAAATAAAAGGCGAGTAGTCCTTTGACAAAAGAAGATCTGCACTTGTGAGCAGAGTCTTTCTTTCCACTCAGTTTCAGTCATAACTCTTAAGTGTAATATCGGGATCCACCTCTTTGTTAGGCCAAGCAATTTTTAAAGCACAATTCCTCACTGTTTTCCTACTTTAAATAGTTAGGGCTTTGTAGTGTCAGAGGGGAGGGGAAGAAGTGTGATAGGACTTTCTTCCCAATGGTCAGCACTACAGGAGAAATTTGGATCAAAATATTGGTCAGCAAAACAGGAAGAGATGGCAAAGCCATACCTTGACAGAAGCCAGTAGGGATTTTACTGTGGACCAGAGAGGTGCAGGAGGTTTTCAGAGAGGAGTATGGGACATTCTTGTTATGCAGGACTGAACCTACAGATAGAGCCATCAGCTTAATCTCTAGCATGTTGCAAAATCCAACCAATGCTTTATGGGGCCGCTGACCTGCATGATTGACACATGCTCGTGTGAGGCTGGGAATCCTCCAGATTACTTCAAAGCAGGTATTTATGCGGGCTGGCTGCCTCAGGCCAGATGATTTCTTCAAGAGCTATGTCTAGGGAGAGTAGAGCTATCCTCTGTTCTCCAATCCTACTTCATTGCAGCTCTGGTGGATGGTCCCCATCAAAATCTGCTTAACTTGCTCAGTGAAACCATCCATGTTCCCCCACTGCACTGGGCAAGGCAGGGGCTGGAGTGCTCCTTGCCCCGGGTTTCACACCTCTGCTCAGAAATGCTGGATCTTTGTGGCCCCAGAGCTCAGACACAGGCACGTCCTGTGATAAGCACCCACTGCTGGGGGTGACAAAAGGGGAGAGCATTTCAAAGGGTGGACATGCACATATAGAAAAGCTGATAGAAAAATAGTTTAAACTTTCTAAAGCACTATGGATTTACTCTTCAAACCCAAAATATTATCTGAACTTTTTCAGTTGGCAAGTTATTTTACCAGCTGACATGGTGAAAATGGTACAGCACTAAAGTTTGCCATTTACTTCACCCCAAGAACTACCTGCCACTTGTGCTCAAAAAAAGCATGGTGGGATTGATACAAACCTCAACTTTTCTTGGCAAATCTCTGCACATCTTTGTCACCTTAACAGTTCTGTGCATCAAACAGAGCAGTCAGAAACCCAGCCTATAGGATTGAGAAGGATTAAATAGGTTGAACCTTCAGTACTTTATTGACCTAGGTCCTCATATTAACCTGATCTGATCCTTTAATTACTATGAATAGAATAGGGCTTAAAGTCCTACCTAATAACACCCCATGCTTTTTATTCTATAAAGAGCTTTCCTATTCATGTGGCCTCTTCTTTTCAGATTTACAGATTTGTAGCAAGAAGGAATGCATGGGTTTTTTCTGGCACTCCAGGGGAGAAAGCTACCTAATGTGTATGTGTGGGATACTGGAAAGCATAACAGCAACCCTTCTGTTTTGGAAAAAGTTATTTACCAATCAATCCTCATTCAAGTTATTTGCCAGGCAAATGTGTAAGGAGAAAAAGCAACCAAAACATAAGATCTTAATTTTATGAAGGTAGTAGAAGGAGCTTAACATAGTTTCTATGCTAATCAGAACTGTAATCACATCAGATACACACTTTTCCCCCTTCTCATGAACATTTACCTGCTCCCCACAGACTCAGAGAATCAGCATGTTACTGTAACCTAGGCAGACTGATACATACACACGTGATCATATATATGGGTAATGTATAGTACTATAATTAATAACTGGCATTTTCTCTGCATTCAGGAAAGCAGCTGCAGCCCACTGATAAGATACTTTATGAGAATAAAATCAAAGCTGAGCCTTAATAATTATAAGTTGTTGTGATCGAGAACAGTGAGAGAATCATTTCATTTCTTGAGACTGAACTGGAGTATGAGTGGGCTGCTGGGTTAAAAATGACAAGGGGATACAGGTTGTGCTTGGAAGCCTAAGACATTTTGCTAAGAGCATTATAAAAAGTAGAAACAGTCTCCCTAATTGTTACATGAACACATTGTGCCTAGCATCTTGTATAAATCAACCCTGAGGCCAGGTTGAGGGTACAATCCGAATTTGGTTTTGAGTCAAAGATGGAATGACTGACAAAAGAGAAATAGAGGGTTTAGGGATTTTTAGAGGTAAGAGGAAGAAGAGAAGAAAAAGGAAGAATCTGACAAAAATGGGTAGAGGTAGTGGAAAGAGCCAAACCAAAATCATCTCCTCTTTCAGTCATTGTTTCCAGCATGATTTGCCTGAGAACACAACCCTTTTACTGTTGTAATTATAAAAAGATTATAGTTGTATACTGAATTTGGAAGAGAGGGAGTTCTACAGATATTTTACCATTTGGAAGTTTTCCTACTTATTAAGGAACAGCCATTTCAGCACTATTTTAAGGTTAAAACTTGATTAACATGCAGCAGTGAAACTGGTCTAATTTTATTTTCCTGAATTTACTGTAAATAACATGTTAGTAAAACAAACAGTGAAAGAGTATGG
This sequence comes from Pomatostomus ruficeps, assembly GCA_013400735.1. NCBI lineage: Eukaryota > Metazoa > Chordata > Aves > Passeriformes > Timaliidae > Pomatostomus > Pomatostomus ruficeps. The sequence goes on along the minus strand of VYZT01034624.1, from coordinate 28,636 downwards.
TATCTGACAGTGAAGGCGTACTTAAAGTGTTTTATTGTAACTCCTTGGCTTTCCCAAGGCAGGTATTGTTAGAAGCCAGTCTGATTAGTTTATCAAAGACACGTCGCTGCCTCATTCTCCCTGACTTTCTGCCCTCTTGAAGATAGAGTTGTCTTTACTACGCTTTTAAGGAATGAGGGTTTAAATTGAAGCAACCCCTGACAGTGTCAAAGCATGCCTATTATTGACAGGCTATATGAAAATGCTTGCTTGAATTTATAACCCACAGACAGACACACAGACAGACACACAGATGTATATAATCCCTACTTTAGCATTATAGTTTTTCTCTCTATTGCTACTCTATACAGCTGTAATCTCAAAAGACCATTTATTAAATGTGAAATATTGTATGTTCCTGTAGCCTCCTTTCTTGATTGTGTTCCAAGGGCCTTGTTGGGCAATTGATTACACTGTGCACAATCCCACTGCTTTAGGTATTAATGGCAAAACCCCCATTGTCTTCAAGATTTAGGGCCTTTATGGTTTTTTGAAGTTCATTATATTTTGCAAGCAACTGAGTTTAAAATCTCTGATTGGAAAGACTTACCCCTCACATCTTCCAGTGAAATGTTTTACGTTTAGAATGAAAAAGCATTTGGAAACTGTAGAATGGTTTTGATCTGTGGGATTAAAAGAAATCAGTACTGAAAATGGATTCACATCATTTTCTTTTTGGGTACCCGATTCTTGGGGGGAGGGGGAGGAGGAGAGAAAAAAAATAACAGCTGATATAATGTAAGTGGGCTGAATTCCCTCTCCTGGTGGGTCTTTCAAACCTCTAGTTTCTGTTCTTGCCATTGCTCTGTGAATATCCCCCTCCCCTTTTTGTTAAAAGGCATTTATTATGAAAGCCTACAAAAGCAGCTTTCAATCTGATTAAGCTTCTCCTATAAAAAAATACAAAAATAGGGATACATTTGGGTCAGTATCACCCTGCTATTCATCCGCCTTAATTTGCCTAGGCTGCTTACTAAGGATGGTGCACGTGAGCATGGAAGTTTCCTGCAATCATTGGGGGCTCCCCAAAACATCATCTATGAAATTCCAAGGTGCAGTAATTACCACAGCCCAAAAACAAATTGTCAGAAGCAGCTTGACATAGCTGTGGGCTCACTGCTGGCAGGTACCAGTTTTCCAGCCTTACCTGGAGCGAGCTGTTGCTTGATGGGCACAGAGGGAATGGTTGTCTCCTGAAATCCCCATCACTGGTGATGTGTCTCTATCCCTCTGTTCTCCCCTGTGCAGAGGTGGAGTGTCTCATACTCCCAGCTGTGGATCCACTTCCAGGGGTTGCTCACTGCCTGGCCCTCCATCAAGGCAAACTGTGCCCCACCTTTACTTACCTGTAAAGTGGGTACAGAATAGGTGTTTCTGATAGGTTTTTGAGGGTGATTCAGTACCTGAAAACCTTCTCTGGTGTTGATTTTTCTCAACACCAGCATCGGTATCTCTCCCTCTCCCATTTACAGAAATACATACAATATTTCTCTCAAGCAGATTAATATCTGTGTGAAATATTTGTGCAGCAATTTACAAAGGCGCTGTGATAACACATGTAAACATTTTTACTGTGTAGCACCGAAAATTAAGTTTGAACTGGAATTGTGATTTGTTTTTGCCCTTGAAAGAATTTTGTAACCTTTCTTAATAATTTTTTTCTTTAGTACACAGCAATGTTGAAATGTAATCTTTATTACTAAATGAATGAATGACTGGCATTGCTTAGGGCACAGACTAAAAACCCATTTTCACATGAAGCCCAAATATTTTTGCTGTTGCAGTTGTCCTGTTGTTTTATTAGTCTGAACAATGTTGGACTACTCTCGAAATCTAATAATCTCTGTAAAGTGTCTTCCCTTGATAGCATCTTTGATAATGGAGAATAGATTCTAAAAACACAATAAAAGCATAAAAGAGAATATTATCATAGCTGCTTTCAAAAACTGGGAAAAAAATCCAAACAAGTAAAAAAGAGACAGAATGCATAAAAAGGAAAAGTAGAAAAGATACTAAATGTAAGTTTCTTTGTGATTTTGTGTGTGTATTTATGATTTAATCTGCTAACAGCCATGTCAAGTACAGTATAGGATTTGGTGGAAATTTCAGTGCCAGCTGCACACCCTTTATTTCTGAGGAGAAAAAGAGAGAATTAATAAAAAAAAGTGTTTTGGGTTTTTTTTTACTTATTAGTTGAATTATAAAAAACATATTTGGGTTTTTTATTTTTCCCTAATGGCCATCAGCTGCCATCAAGCATACATAAAAGGAAAACGGTTGTTTTAAATATTATAATTGTTCTTTATATTCCTCTTATTAGCTAGGCATCTTATGATCTCTGAAGAGCAGAGATGGCCCTGGAGACAAAAGCATCTTTTCGGTGTGTGTGCATTCCAGTGCGCGTCCATGCATGTGCGCGTGTCTGCCTACACACTCACAGATATCCGTGTGTGTGCACAGGTTTATAGCTGAAGAACGAACACCCATGGTTCTCTTTTGATTTTTGAAAGCAGAAAATATGAATGCTGGCCTCAGAATGTCAGAACATTACAGCTCTTTTGCTATGTAAGTGGAAGATATATTTTTTAAATTATGATCTTTTATACCAGTGACTTTTACATGAAGCAAAATTCAGATGTTTTATGTTTCATATTTATTTAAACAATCATTGTGTCTCTCAAAATATTTTCCCTGAAACCTTATGTACAAATAATAAAATTCTTGTATTGGAGCAGGTTCATCTGATAATAGCAATATAAGGTTGTCTGATTATGCCAAAATGCTGTTGAAGAAAGGAGGTTTTATTAACTGACTTTGAATGAAATCCATAACATCTATGAGATTTCTCTCTTCTGAATTGACCAAAAGCTTTATTAGAGACCAGAAACCTTTTTTAAAAGCGTACATTCTCAAGTATAAAATACATTCAAATTGAAGCTAGGGAACAAATGATAACCGTTACATTTCTTTGCCAGAAATTCTGCTCTCTGCTCTGCCCTCTGCCACCCCCCTCCCATGTTAGCATCTTGATGCAGCATCCACATGCAACATCTAACACTTCAGGCAATTCAGTCTCCTGTTTTAAGTAGTTTGAGAGGTAACCTCAGTTCAGAGAACATCCTAAGAGCCAGGTTTAGTGTTACAGGATGCCATACTTATGTCTTTTCTCCTTGTGTCTTTGTACGGGTCAGTATTACCTAGGTACTGCCATCCACATTAGATTTTGAAGTGCATTTCACTTCAGGTAAATATTTGTTCCAGAAAGAATTTTGCCTGGCATGTTTCTGTGCAGGAGCAAAGAAATGAGTAGTTATGTTCCTGTAGAAACAAGGTTTTTCATCCCTGTGTTCGCAAAGGCAGTTACCACCCAGCTCTGGCAGTAACTTTTCTCCCTCTTTGGCTATCTGCAGGATGACAGGTCAGCAGGAGCTGTGGGTAGAGCTCTGTGCAGTTCTCTGCTTGCCAAATGGTTGCATTCTGTGGGAGTGTTTTGCCTCAGACTGGACTCTTTCTGTCTTTTGGCTCTGTCACAGTCCCATTTCTTCCTCTTGGAAGGGAATCCAGCTTCTCAGTTAGGGCCTTCACAGTACTTCCCTGTGCCTGGCCTGAGGAGGAATACTGGGTATTTCTGGAAAATTTTCTCAGGGCCACCACTCTGAGCTATTTGCCATTGTGCACAGCAGATTTTCCAACCATTGCTGCTTGTAGTTCTCAGGTTATTTTTTCCCAAATATTTTTAGCAATTCAGTACATTTCTATTTCAAAAGATCTTATTTGAAAACATGAGAATAAGTGATTGTTATTTTTCTTAAAAACAAACCCCAAAATCTTTATTATCACTGCAGCAGTTATAATACAAGTATTTTGGTCAAAACATTCAAACACCTAACATTCTGCACTTTAGCAAACAACACCCTTCTCCCATATAACAAAATATAAATGCTCAGCATTAAATAACCCCACAACCCTCTGACTGATTAGGGGAATCTGTATTTAAAAACAGTCAAACAAATGCAAACACCAAAACTTTGGTTTCAGTCTGTGGAGACTAAAAATAAGGCCACTGTGGGGAGAGTGTCTTGAATGATGTAGTGGAAATAGTTGTGTATGGCTAGAACAGAAAATTTTGAAAACTGCTTTATTTTAAGTGTTATGGTTATTTAAATCACAAACAGCTATCTTGCAATTGGCAAAAAATGACATTGGAGGAAGAATTTTGCAAACCTGACATTTTAAAATCTGGGCTATCCATTTCATATGATTTCTGGCAGTACTTAACTACTGATTTCTCAATAAATTCAACAAAATATTGGATTTTGTAAATGACATGTAATAAAATATGAATTCTGAGTGCCTGCTGCAAGGGTAATTTATTTTACAGATCTGGATTATTTTGATAAAAAATAAGCTGTTTTCAGCAGAGAAGTAGTTGTTTTTTGTTGCTCAAAAATATATTTACTTTAAGAAAACTTATTTTCTGTTACATAATGAAATTTCTTCAATTTTGAGTCTTTCTACACTGCTTTGAAAATATATTGCTCACTTCTGTTAGATTTAGGACAGGCACACAGAGTTGTAGTCTTAGATATTACCCCCTTACAGTAATTTCCAGGGCCTTATTCTGTAGCTTCTAAGTGTATTTTCAACAATAAATTAAAGGTTTCTGAAATGAACGTTGTTAAAAAAACCTCCAAACAACAATATGGTAAAAGAATTCATAAACTATTTTATCTGCCTAAATTTGTTTAGATACCATTGAATCCCCACTATAAATGGAAACAGTAGTGGCCATACTTGCTTTTACCAGACAAATGTTTTCTTGACACTCAGGAGCTAAGCTTGTCGTTAATGCTGCAGAACTGCCCTATTTGGAGACAGAACTGTAGTCATTGAAGGGTTAAAATCAGTTTTGAATTTGAGTTAATCCATATGCTAATCTATTTTAAATATCCCTGCATAACTACCATCATATTTTTAGCAGTGCAGTTTGTTGTTCCAGTTACCTGCTATTTTTGATGACACAACAAAATAGGGCAGAATTTAGTTTTAAGGTTTATTTTGGACTCTGACTTTAAAAAGGGAAAAATACCCCCTTGTCCAAGGATATTTTTGATTTGAATGGTCTATACCTGCCCTCTGCAATCATCCAATTATTGTAAGCAGTGTGATGGGCCCAAGGTATTAGTGCTGAGAATGTTCCTGTTGTCCCTCGGGTTAGGGATTGTTTTGCAATGATCACCTGTCCTGATTTGAAGATTGCATGACAAGACACTATTAAAGTAAGGGCAAGGAATTCATTTTCTTGATGTCATTTTGCCTGGCCTGGTTTTGAAAATAGGTCACTGTATGCTATCTGGATTTGTATATTACAACAGCACCTGCTAGCATTTTTGTAGTGAAGGGTCTAGCTGTATTTTCATTATGAACCCCTATTTTCAGGGGTTTATAGACTGTAACTTGATTATAGAAGGAAGAGTCTATCTAAATGTTGCCATGCAAGGTCTCTTCTAAGGAACATGGTTTTAACCCTGCAAATCTCAATAGATACATGTTCAGCCATTTCTGCCAGAGTGAAAAATGAAAACGTATTTTCAGCTACAATTTGGTATTGATAGAAAAAAGATACCATGCTATATTTATCTTTTAATTAAAATGATCCTCAAAAGAGCTGTGTTTCTGATGCAAGTCTTAATAAGAATCTGGGTCAGTATAGGTTATAAACATTGGTGACTGGGCATGTACATTTTAATTATGCAAATCCACAGTAATAAATGCCCTTATATAATGGAAAGATTTAACAGGGTCAGAAACTGGTTGTTTGAAAAGGTTGGTAAATAAATCATATGGATCTGAATGTCGAGTTTATGTTTATCTACTCATTTACACCACTTTCCCCCATAATATGGAATTGTTTCTGAGGGAGCCAGCATCACTCTGTGGCCTAATATTTTAAATTGTGAATGGATTCTTGCTTACACAACTGAATCAGCACAGCTGTGCAAATGTGTGTATTTAACACTGATTAAATGCTTTCACCTATACATTAAAAAATCCAAACCGAAGTGCCTTACTACCACAAACTGTAGGTTTTTGCAGAATAGCTGTGGAGGTTCATTTCACCACTTGCCATACATTTCCTAATGTGTTTTACTTTTGTTTTTTAGTAAGATCAGGAGCAGCCAGGCAGCCACAGAGAAAAATGGAACTTCTTCTAAAACAAAGATAATAAAATATGCTTGAGGAACATGAAAGGATAGTGTGAAGACTGCCGATGTAAGGAAATTCAGGGTTAATGCTGCGTTGCTTCGTTTTGAAGTCAACCCTATTGCATCTGTTTATTGAAGGGGTCTTCAAATGGAGCAATTGCACAAGGATATGTTGGAGGATGCTGCAGCACCCAGTGGACTCAGTCCAGTGCCAGACTTTCAGATGGTTGAATATAAAAGTTCCAAATATTTTTTGGAGGGGAGAGGCATGAGGGAGAGGAAGAGTAGGAGGATGGTCCTGGCCAGCATCACTGGTGGTGGCTGTGTTGTGGGGTTCAAGGCGGCACAAAAGAGAAAGGCACTACAGCACCCAGGGCTGTGCTTCATTTTGCCTAGATATCAAGATTCCTAGAGGAATTATTTTTACCTAGTCCTCGAAATACCCACTGGTAAACCAAAATCCCCCGTCCTCTGCAGAGCCAACAGTTTGCTACTTAAATGGGTTTAGACTTCATTTTAATGGAAGTAAAACATAGTCGACAGAGGCAAATTAAAACCATATAATTTTGTAATCTTAGTTTAGCTATAATTGCGGCAATAAAACAGTGGAAAGAATAATTGGGGAACATATGTTTGTGAGTGACATTATCTAGGTGACTTCCCTTTTACGGCGCTGTGCTGCTGTCCTATTTGTCTCCCCCTCCCTATGCATTGGAATGACAAACCTGTGAGCCTGGAGTTAATGCTGATTGCGGCAGCTGCTTACACACCGAGTCGCCATGGCAACTGGGGATGTTGCCACGCAACCGTATTCTTTTAGGGACAGGGAAAATGCCCAAAGGCTTACTAAAAATACATAGAAGAGGGGGGAAAAAAATCTTAAATTTTCTTACTACTGTTAATGGGTATAAGGGACTGTGCTTCTGCCTGAAAGCAGAGGTCGGACAAATAAAAACCCAGCCCTGACCTTTCAAAAATTGCTTGCCGTTGCTTGAAATCTCCAGCTTTATTGACAAAGATGACTTTTGATCGATTGTAAAATTGGTAGCTAACATACAGCAGCTCTTGCAGCCTGCAAGATGCAGCGCCTGCCCATTGCTATTCCGGAGGGGTTGAAGGTCAGTCGAGAGCCATCAAAGCCGTATTGATCAGCCGAGCTGAAAAATGCCCATGTTTCCAGCTCCTCGCGCAGTGAGGCTGCGGTCCCAGCCTCCAGCACACTCTGCCTCCTTGGCATGCTGCCGAGTGAGCCGTCCTCCCAGCAAAAGTGACATCACTTCACTCAGCTGAGCTGTTTCTGCACTTTTCTATAAATAGCTAGATAAAAAATTGAAGGCTGCTTTTGGAGAATTTAAGCAACCAACCTTCTCATCGTCAGCAGACGAGACAGGCTGATTTTTTTCTGGGTTTTTTTTTTTTTTTTTTTTTTCACCCTACTAATATTATGCTGCAAATTCTTCCTCCTAATATTTGGAACTTGACACTGAATAACCAAAAATTTTGAATGGTATACATGTCTGCATTCAGGATTGTGCTGGAACGGATACTTAATTCATCATTCATGACCTCTCTAGCTGTTAAAACGTGACCAGATAGGAGTGAGCAATGTAGCGAAGAGAAAGGGTTGGTGCTGCCATACGAGGTGTGCAGGCCTGGCATGTTGCTGATGTGGCATATTTGCTGAGCTCAGTGTCACCCCTACCTCCAGAATTCCCCACGTGCCAGAATCCCAGTTGCTCCCCTGAATGAAACACATCATGAACTGCAGTCAGAGTTACACCATGGCTCTTGTTGGCTGTAATAGCCAAGAGAAAGTATTTGAAGGAAGCAATTAGAAATGCAAACAAAAGCACTGTTAATAAGCACGCTTCCTATTTTTCCTTGATTCCTATTTTGCTGCTCTATTTCTTAATTAACCCTCTAAGATAACTGATGAAGGAAAAACATCATTCGCCTGGTCTGTAAATAACCTCTTGCTTGATAGTATTTTTTGTTAGGAACAGGAGCATTACAAGCTGCAAGACATAAAACAAAGTATTGAAACTGCCTGGATAAAAATGTGCATTCTGCAAGTTTTATGAAGTTTTGGAGATTTTGTCAGTTCTTTTGGGAAAAGAAAAGGAAAATGCACTTGTTAACATAAATAACAACCAGTCTGCTTGAATAAAAACATGCCTTCCGCAGACTCCATTTATAGGTAGCCATTATGGTTTTGCTTACCGTGCCTTTGCCATCCCTGGGTTGCATTCCCAGTAGGAAACAAGCAGGGAAAGGGAGTCTCACACAGCCCAAGCCTTGCTCAGCTCTTCAGCACTCCTGAGCACAAGCCTTGGCTCAGCACCACACAGGACTGAACCTCAACTGTCCCCATCCTTGCTGGTTTGAACAGGGAGCTGAAACTGCTCGGCAACAAAAAAGATGAAAGTACTTGTTTCTCAGAAAAGTTAATGGTGCTAGAAATAGAAACCTGACAGTTCTTTGAAGGTGGGGAAGAAGAGACTAGCAGTTTTTCTCTCCCTACTGCGTTGCTGATTGCAGTGTGGTGGGTATTGCAGAGTGAAATGCTATGGCCTGTGTAGTATGAGGGATTAGAGCAGAGAGCTATAATAACCCATCCTGGCCTCAAAATATGCAAATGTCTCTTAGCAATGGAAGTGCAAATGAATTGCAAAATGTACGTGCAATTATTGATGTATGGGACTTCAAAATGCATTTTTTTCTCTACAGAAACTGACCTATAAATGATCCTGAATGTAAAATTCACAGTTTATTCTAGGAATGGAGAAAAGTGAGGCTTGTATTCTTAAATATCTTTTGAGTATCTGGGTGCATGTGGTCCAAAATCAAGGTGCAGCTATTTATTGAAATATTTTTGCTAGGTTTAATGGCCATAAACTGAAACACAAGAAGTTTCACCTCAACATGAGGAAGAACTTCCTTAAGCTGAGAGTGGCAGAACACTGGAATAGATTGCCCAATGAGACCATGGACTCTCCCTCTCTGGAGACATTCAATTCCCACCCGGATATGTTCCTGCGTAATCTACTCTAGATGACCCTGCATTGGTGGGGGAATGGACTAAATAATCTCCAGAGCTGCCTTCCAACCCTAACAATTCTGTGATTCTGTCTTTTGTTTGGTCTTTTTGAATGATGCTTCAACTTGGGAGTGGAGAGGAAGTAGGAAAATGGCAAAATGAGATAAATCCAATCCACCTTCTCTGCTAAGTGGCCACAGTAGTATTTGACCCATTAGTTGAATGGAATGTAAATAAAATAGGCTACTCTTTGCATACCATTCGCTGCAGAGAAAACTAGTGGTTGAAAGATAGATTTAAATTTTGCCCAGATACTTGTTAAAAATTTACCTAACTTCCAGAAGAACTTCTGGAAGAACTACTAGAGAAGTATTCTCATAACAAAAAACCACAACCCCAAAACCAACAAGAGAGTTGAAATTATTTACTGGGATTGTATTTAAAGAACTGAATTCTGTTTTAAAATTTTATTTATTTTTGCATAGAAATGGACGTTGAAACCTTGCTGATTTTTCAGCAACGTATTTATTTTTCAATAAGGTTCACATTTTGCCCTTATTATATTCCATAAGACATTTTAAATAGCACATTTCTATAAATATACTTCTTCCACTTTGAAATAAAGCACACGTAATTGGGAGTTTTGGTCTTGAATCAAGTTAGTGTCCTTCCTACTTAAAAGATCATCTGCTTGATAAAGACAGAATAGAGAAGGCTGAAAAGAAAGAACTTCCTGCATTCCTAAGCCAAACATCATCTTGTCTTATTAGTCAATACAGCTGGTATGTACTGAATACTGAAAAGCTGGACAACTGGTTTTATTATCTTTGCCTGGTCTCAAGCCAACCCCCTTCTGGGGACAACGGTCTTGACTCTGCTTTCTGTGACCTTTTCAAAATCTCATATTGAAAATATGAGTGGGTTAGCCAAATTTGTGAATCACAGTCCTGCTCACTAAGTCAATAAGAGCTTGCTTGCTAATTTCAATGAAAGCAGGAGCAAAACTGATGTCAGATTGTGCTCCAGCAAAACTCCATTTGACTTTATGTCAGGATAAAATTAATTTCCATTGTCTTTATTGTCCTTTCAGGTCTTTTTACTGACAGACAAGCAAGGAACTTTACTGAATTTTCTGAATCCTTTCTCAAGAAAGGTTAAGTGGGCCTATCACTTTTATTTCTGAACACACAAACATCACCTGGGTAGGACCTCCTCTCAGTTCACTTCTGGTAGAAGAAAAAAATGACTTATAGTGTGGGTGAACATTGGTTGAGTGTTTGCTGGTGTGATCAAATCTGATATTTGTGTGGGGAAGAGAGGAGGAGTGTCCCAGGTAACAATTCCCCAGACCACCCTGAACTCATGCAAGAGCCTTGAAAACACTGCTAGGCTCCATGTATTCCCTCTCCCTCCATGGCAAGGCAGGCAAAGAAGTAGCCCTGTGAAAGAAAAGGCTTGAGAAACTGTGTCCTAAAACACACTATGACACTACTTGGAACGACAAGGGGATTCCTTCTCTTGTCTGTAGTCTCCTCCTTGACTTTATTCTTTAAGGTTTTTTTTT
>VYZT01034624.1:0-17736 GCA_013400735.1 Pomatostomus ruficeps | reverse complement strand
TTTTTTTTTTGTTTTTTTTTCCCTGGTGGTTTTCTCTTGCCACACTAGTAACCTGGCTTTGATGATTTCTTCAACATTAGAGGCTGGCTGAATAGAAATAGGGCATACTTGTATGTGCACGACACACACAGGGACATCAGCAAACGCAATGCTTTACAAGGCTGTTTACTAGACAGAGCAGCTACATTATTATTAAATATCTGTTTAGTATCTTACAACTAAAAAACAATAGCCTGACCAAGGCTGATTTTTTTTCTTTTTTTTAAATGAGTTGAAGTCTTTAATAAAAAAATCCTTCTTTATCATTTTATGTGTTTGTGTCAAAATATCTCAGGGCACAAAGCCCAACAGAAAGCCAACTTAGAAAAAAAATAATCTTTGTACGTGCTTTCATGACAGTGAACCATTAAATCTCCTGAGTAATGTAGGGAAGAGCTGGATCATGCATAGCTTGCTCTTTACCCAGGATGCACTGTTGCCTGCAAGATTCTGAATAAAGAGACACACCTGCTAGCTAGCTGATAACACTTTGGGGTCATTTCATTGAAGAAACTGTCAGCCAGGAGGTATTTAAATAAAGCCACAGATGAATTCATGACCTGCACTACTGAGACTAAAAAAAAAGGTGTTATAGCAGAAAGAGAATGCAGATAAATGCACATTCCTTTGTACTGCAACAAAACTTCCCCATGTAAATCAACTGAATGGGAAAGAATGGTGAGAGAATGCATTTCTCCATACAGTAGTGAGGAAGTGAGATGGTACAGCTGCACATCTGGCTACCAGCCAAAGCAGTCGTGTGCCATGCTTGTTTGCCTACTAGTACTGCTTAGATTGGCAAATGCCCATGCAGTTTGAAGAGGGCAGGCTCAGGACTGGATGGCTGCCAGTAAGTGTGCGGGACTGATGCCACTGCTGGACGCCATAGCCTGGTAGGAATGAGGAATACAAAGGCATTCAATAATCTGAATGTCCCTTTGCTTCAAGAGAGTGGTGCCAGGCAGCATTTAATGAGAGATTGCTTTGTTACAAAGTCCTCGACATCAAGTGGGCTGGTGAGCTCATTAACCTGACTGCAGCAAATAAAAAAGGCGCACTCAGAAGACTCCCATGATAGCATACTCAATAGTGTAAGAGTCCTTTTGCTTCCTTTATGGTGATCCATTAGCAAGCAGCAGTGTAAACACCATAAAGCAAGCCAGTTTTCTGATTGTTCAACTAAAGTCTGTTTTCCCCTGGGGATTATGCCACCAGTTGATGCAGAGACATTCCCCCCCCGCCCCCCCCCCCCCTTATCTGTTACATAATGATCTTCCGTGTAGTGAAGGACTTCCTGCATGGAAGAAAAGACATAGTTCTTAGGAGTACAACTGTAGCTAAGGAAACTACTGACAATTCACACCTCTAAAACACGAAAGGCAATGATGTAGGGCACAACAGAAAACAAATAAACCCCAAAGTGATGCCAAGGGGAATGGAAAATATTATTATGCTTCTGTTTATACAATTTCAGTTAGAACTTATGAAAATGGTACATATCTTTCTGTGTCATCTTTGTTCCTGTTTACACAGGGCTCTGTGTTCGTAGGAGAGGCAGCCCACCTTGCTTGACTAACTTGGTTCTCTGCATTTTCCATGAATGTTGTTTGCCCTCAGGAAAACACATTATAAAGTAGTACTTCCAGAATAAGTGCCTACCATGTATCCATTCGAAACACAGCCCTTTGCTGATTTACTAATCAAAGGAAAGAGAGGGAAGAAGCAAATCCCCAAAGAATTTCCCCTTTCAAAACAAAGGGGAAGATTCCTTGTTGTAGTTATTCCATTAAACCCACTGGAGTGACACTACTGAAAACATTTTTTTCAACACCTAAAAAGGTCACATTAAAATACCTGTGTTTAATCCCCAGGAACTGCAAAGGGCTGCTGCTTCCCCATAAGCAACCAGCAAAAAGAACTAGAAAACTAGCTAAAGTCAATGATGTTTTATTTTTTGGCAGCTTGGTGATCAGAATGGATGTGGTGCACATTGGTAGTAATGATTTTTGATTATTCAGAGGCTCAGTCAAAGTCCTATTATGCAAGTATCTGTCTAATATAAAAATAGCAATAATAACAAAAAATATAAATTAAAAATCCTGTTAGGCACTAATTAATAAGCTTTTCAGAAGAATTTTATGCTACCTACAGAGTTTGAATGTATTCTGTTCTTAGTAATAAGTTTTTAATTCTTTAATGAATTTCAGTATTCTTTAATGATTTTCAAGGTGCTGCCACCAATCAGATTCCATGATAGGAGTTTAAAATTACCAAGCAGTAATTACAGCACCACTGTTAGTATGTGAAGTTGTGGAAAAAGGACCAAAAGAAATAATTAGACTGCCTCTTCCTATCTTTATCTACTGTACGACAAAATAGCCTGAATTGTGTTTTTTCTGCAGTGCTTAGTACTTCACATTTGTAATTACAACTTGTTTTGGTCACTAATTTTATATGTTGCTTCCCACCCTTTCAGTCAGAAACATGTTGATTAACTGGTGCAAAAAATCTACAGAGGATTGCTGTGGCAGACCAGATACAGTTTCTTCTAACCCCTTCAGAAATTGTGGTGGAGAAGTGAAGCAAATGATCTTACAAGTTTTTGGAGGTTTTGTGGTCTTAACATTCAGAAACAGATGGAGAGGGCATGCTGGACTGAGTGCAGTGAAAGCCACTAAGGCAGTCAGACGTGGGCTGGAACACATCATGTATGAGGAGATGCTGAGAGAACTCGGTTTATTAAGTCTTAAGATGGAAAGACTTGGGAGGGATATTACCATTGTCTAGAACTTCCACATGGGAGAATGAAGGGAAGATGTAACAAGCTTCTCTCAGAAGATGCACAGTGATAGCACAGGAGGCAGTAGACACTGGAACATGGAGAAGTCCTGTTAGATATGAGGGTGGTTCTTGCACCTTTTTCACCCTTATGGTGGTTATAAATCTCAGGTGGGTGTCCAGGAAGGTGGAACTGCTACCCTTGTAAACACTAGTACTTTGCTAGGAAAGACCATGAGCAAGCTAATCTGATTGAACCTGCTTCACTCAGATCCAAATGGGTGTTCTTCTGATCTCCTTTACAGTCTAAATCACTCCCTGATTCTGGGGCTGGTCTGGGGACAAGATTGGTCAGGCACAAGGTGAGATCCCAGCAAAGGACTGGCTGTTGTGCAGGATTGATCAGGAACAAAGAAAGATGGCACCACAGGGCTGCTCTGCTATGTAAGTCCACAGAACTGCAGCTCCGAGAGGATGCCATGTTTGTGGCATTTCACAGTGTGGTTCTGTCTCTGGAAGCAAGTCCTTCACACTCATAAAAAAGGTCACTAAATGCAGGCAGCAATAGCACCTTGTCACTACAGAACCAAACACTTGCGTATGAGTTTTTTTATTTGAATCATGCAACGCCTGATCCAAAGGCAGTTCTTGAATAGCAAACTCCTGTTGAGAGGACATTGCCAGTGATTCAACCTGACAGTGTGCTAAGATGAAGATCACTAGATCTGCAAGCACTCATAATCAGGCCTCAAGCACAATGCTGGAAAAGAACAAAAGGACTCGAAATGTAAGGCTCAGGGCCACTACGGTAACTTTGAATGGCGCAATGTAGCAGGATGTAGCTCTTTTTCCTTTGAATGCAGCCACTTGGGCCAATGTCAAGAAGGGTAAGGAAGAGTATGAGGAAGTTGGACCAACTGCTGACAGACTAGAAGAAGGCAACATGGAAGGAGCCAAGCTATCTCAGAAGCACAGGGTGGCTCTGGAACTGCTGCATGGCACCTGATCTGCAACAAAGTTTAAAAAAGGGGGAAGAAAGCAAGATGAGCTTTAATAAAACCAAAACAAAATCATTATGTTAAATACTACCAATGCAAACTTTAGCTCAGCAATAGAAAACCAACAGAGTAACAGACATTTTTGGTAAGCAGGTGTCTTGGTTTCAAAGACAGGTATTTGCTAAAGAAGGCAGAAGGCTCTTTAGAATAGGAAAATGTAACCCCCTTCCCTCCAAATTGGTAAAATTTTGAAATCAAGAGGCTTTCAGGCAATGGTATGAGAAAAGAGGAATAACAGTCCTTTACAAATATATTTATATATATATATATATATGATGGGANGGAAGATTCTTCCTGGAGCTCCAAGCAGTCCCTCTCCCTCTCCTGTGGGTGTCCAGAAGTGAAGAAGTACTCTCCAGCTGTGCTTGGCTCTTTTTAACTAGTCCCATTCCCCCAGTATCTCCGCCCCCCTCTGAGGGGGAATCTCAGATACCAGGGAATCTTAGATAACGGCTAGCTAGCCGCACCCATCTCAGAGCCAACTCTTTGTCTTTGTTCATCACCCACCCATTATCACCTCCCAGCAACTAATCCCCCACCCATTATCGCCCCCCAGCAAAAAAAATGGGGAAAAATTCCTAAGACAGAGAGAAAAAAAAAAAAACAAACAAAAAAAAAAAAAAAGAAAAAAATATCCCAAACCCCGACAGCAGGATAAGAGAGTGTAGAGTGTATTAAGCACAGCTAGATAAACCCAAGATAAACCCAAGATTATAGATTTTCTCTCTATTCTCTTAGTGTTGTTACATGAATCTCTGTCCTTTAAACTTGAACACAATCATGTTGCAAAGCACCTGTGCTGTCCCTGTGAAAAACAACATGGATGTTTGACTAGGCCACTATAAAAATGGCAATCTTGATGATAAAATCTGATTCACACACATATTTGTGAAACTGCTTCAGACAGTCCCAATAATAGGCTCGTTGCTGCAATGGATGCTGCTTTTAGCTCCTTTGGCTGACTTTCCTCCTATCTTTAAGGGACATTCAATGACTTTGACCTTGCTGAGACAGGAGTGAAGGTGACTGCCTGTTTGGTTTAGAGCTGCACAAAGCATTTTGAGGGAAGGCAGGAAAGGATAAACAGGAAGGTTCAAGAGTCATTGCAGCAATGTAGAACTTGTTGCTCAAATGTTTGACAACTAGTAAATGAGATAAAGAATTCTTTAAGCCTTCTCACAAAACTTTGATTCCTCTTTTTCCATTTTGTGTGCCTTGCCAACATCACACAGAAAGCAGTAAGAGCATTGCTCTCTAGGACTATCCCACAGTATTACCTGTGTTGGGCCAATGGACACTACCTTTTAAGCCTCTCATTCTCAGAAATCCCCAGTATTTTAAAGTAGGCTAATATGACATGGCAGAGATTTGTGACTAACTCTTCCCAGGATATAAACTCAACTCACTGTGCTGCTGTTGTCCAAAGAATGGCCAGATTTCAACCAGTGTCTACAAAGCAATAAATAGTTCTCTTCATCAGAAGTGGAAGTTCCCTCTCTGTAAACTCTGCTGTGATTCCAGGCTCATTCCTGGGCAGAGGGAGTACAAGTTCATGGGAGATTTTCAGTTTTCTTAGACTTCTAGACGATACAATGTCAGCACTGAGCAGTGCAGAGGACCTATCTAAAGTCAGTGGACAAGGCTCAGAAGGGATCATGGTATAATATCTTCCTGTGCTACCTACACACTCTAATACATTTGTCTCCTGCAGCTTCATCCTCAAGACTTAAGGCATTCTTGTAAATTCTGTTTGTGTACTAGTTCCACTCTGGGAATTTAATAGCAGTTGCTGGCTGTTTGGTGATAAAACAGTGTAGGAACAGGAGCACTCCCCCACTCTACAATGCTGCCTATTTTGAGTTTCCTACTTATAGCAGGAATACATGCTGAACGGTGAAAGGAGTTGAGAAAGGCCATTCACAAAGGCAACCTGGGCTCAGCCCATTCAGTGAGCACAGGTAGCCTCTGTCCATGTTAACAAGTCACTTTCAGATAGGGTTTTCAGAAGTGCAGGAGAGTGATTACAACAAAAGTGTGCATTTGGTGTGTGAACAGACCAAGATTATTTTGACAAATATCTCCTCTGGCCCAGATGCACTGAATCATTGAAAGGACATAAAATCAACCAGCTGTTTCAGAAAAAAAAACACATGTCCTCGTCACAGCTGTTGGATTTTCTTTCTTTTATCTCCATTCCCCTTTTTGGGGGGCCTTTGTTTTATTTTGTTTCATCTTGTTTTGCTCTTTTTACAAGTAGAAAAAAGTAGCAGCCTTGATTTTTTTATAAACTTAAAGTGCTGGAGAAGCCAGCATGGTAGCGTATCATGTTAAAACATCATGGTTTTTCATCTCTCTGGCTCTTCAGGCCCTCCTGATGGTTTAGCTGCTTATTCCCTTTGATCCCAAGTATACAGACCCACTTCATGTTCCCAAAACCTCCAGACGCACCATGAAGACCCTTGCACTCCCAATATTGGAACCTTGCAATGCCAAAAGTTTAACCTTTTGATTTCACATGTGTGATATCCTAGAGCCTCCTTCAACACTTTGGCCAATGCATATGCACCACGGAGGAAGGGAGGAAGGAGTAAAAACCACTTCTGCAAGAGGTTTTCACAGTTACTTAAGAGCTTCAGTGGTAGGGGCTCTTGAATTACAAAAGAGGAGTAGGACAGAGTGAGAGTCAGCATAGTGGCAATAGTCATTCTTTTTTTTAGAAGCAGTCATATTTGTGTAAAGCTATGTTTGTTTAAAAGATCATATGAGCTGAAAAGTTATTTAATACATACATGACCTGTCTTGATAGTTAATTTTCAGACACACATTTCACAAATTTTAACTGAGTTTTTTCTTTATTGTCTGTAAGTTTGCTTAAGATAATTAAATTTTGTGTAGACTAGAAAAAAGTTCTGCTAGAAGAGGATTTTTTTCCTCTTACATTTTGAATCTAGTGAGGTGAGCATTCGACAAATTCTTTCTGCAGCAGTGGTTGTTGGAAGAGACTGAACACAGGTTAACAGTTCTTGTTCAATTCTAAACAGGCACTACAAATAGCCTTTTAAAACATAGACCAAATAGGTGATGTTTATCTTTTTCTTTAGCTGTTATGCCATATTATTAAAAAGGGCACAGAGGAGAGAGGTCTCAAGATTTTTTTGATAATGGGAGATGCCTAATTTTGACCTTCCTAATGACATTTATAGAAGGAAAAGATTAAAACTACACATGACCTAGGATACTTTCCTCCCAGGTCTAGATGGTAGTTAGCAGTCATGTCACAAGAGTCACTAATTTCTGGCAGCACAAAGCACTTACCACATAGCATCAAAATCTCTATTTTTCTGTCTTTTGTGCCTGTAGAATAGAAAGATGAGCAAATCTTCACTGACATGATCTCAGTTCTTTTCTTTCTCTAGCTTCAATTGGCAAAGAGAAGTGGACCTGGTGTGACTTCACCTTCTCCCACAGCCTCTGAGGGAAGAGAGAGTACTGGCTATGTTTGCATTGGAAGGTACCGTGGGATACTGAGACCCAGATAGCTTGGAAAACCAAGATGGTTTATCATATCTGAAGAAGCTAAGATTAACCTATTTGTCAAATACTAGTTTGGGAATTTTTTTTTTTTTGTGACTGTGTCAAGAGTCACACCATGTTCTGAAGTATTTTGAATCTTGCCTGATGGCACTGCTTATCATCTGAAGATGCTGGTTCACCTAATGTATTTTGCTGTATGTTTTTTTGGAGTTTTTTCTCCATGTCATGAAAAACCATTGTTGAAAACTGTTGGAAACATTAACTTTCATCCTCAGATAAGTGATTCTTGGCCTGTTTGAATTCCTGTCATCTACAGGGAAAAGGCCAGCTGTCAATATGCTTTTTGAAGTAATAAAACTTCTTCAAAGCCTTGCAAATCAGCTCAAGAAAGCCTAGAAAGTGACAATATTCAGACAATCATTTCCCCAAATCTGAAAATAACAATCAAGATACACAGAGAAGTGAATTTCTGACTAGAAAATGTTTGTCTTGCTTTGTTCCCTTTCCCAATGCCCTAAGATGATAGCAAGCCAGGTATTGATAAAACAATCAGGGTCAACACCAATAACAACAGGGCACTGGATTAAAGAATTCATAAAAAACTCTAGGTCCACATCTGTCTAAATACCAGGGATGAGCTTATTGTGCCCCTCCTCCTAAATCACAGGGTTTTGTGATAAAATTAATTAGAATCTCAATTTTCTGACTTGAACAGTCCTTTCTCAGTTTGAACAACACACCTGCAATGGCGTGTTGTTCAAACTGAGAACTGAATGAAAAAGAGGTTTGGCCTTCTGCTGTTAATGCAGCATTTAATAAAGCATAGGGTCCCCAAAAGCTGGCACAAAATATATATGAGGCAGTATTAAAAATAGACAGGAATGTAGGAGTGGTAACTATGAAATTAGCAAAAGAAGAAAATAACTGTAAATAAAAATGCACAGTGTTACTTTTTTGAGCACTCTGCTGAGCAAAGTGGGGAGCTTGAAGAAGCTGCATGCAGGTGTGAGCCAGGAGAAGCAGCAGCATTCTGTAGTCGGGCTGCAGCCCTTTCTTCCCTTACATCCCACCTGGGCTGGCCACCAGCACAGCTACTACTTTAGCAAAGTGGGAAAATAGATTTTACTGTCCCCAAACTACTCTGCTCACCAATTGCCACCCGATTTTGAGGATCCTGGTTGCCTGGGAAACATAACTGGGTGTTGCTGTGGAAACTCAGCTTCACTGACCACTGGGTTCCCCTGCTGCCAGGCGAGGAGATGGGAACTCTCCGCATTTGTGCTACCAAGTGGCAGGAGATAGCTTTGAAAGCCCTGATGCTATCAATAAAGTTGCAAAATGGTGTTATTAGATTTTACTTTCACTTATTTAAGCCTCTCCTGTTCCTGACTTTTGGAAGGGAAAACCCTGAGGATAATCCATTTAGGTAATAGGCTAGAGGAACAAGTCGGAGTAGGAGGAGGCATTTGTTTGTTTATTTGTGTTAGAAAAGTTTCTAAGGCTTTTTGTACACAAATTACTTGGAAAAAATGGACTTGAAAGCCTCACAAAATGTACAATTTCACGTTGCATTAGTGTAAGCTTTTTGAAGTTAATATAGCCCATCCTTTGCTACTAGTGTTCCTGTGTAGTCAGTTGGCTTAAACCGTTCATCTCATGGCAAGTAGAAATGGTACTGACCGTATTTAACCTTGGTTCTATATTTCAGGGGAAAAGGAGTTAAGAACTATCTGAAACAGAATGCTGTAAATTCCTCAATGGCCTCTGCTGGCTTTGAAAACAGAGCAGCTGCTAATTTTTCCTTCTCTTTTAAGTAACAAATTGGAAAAAAACCCACTATTACAGCTCACATTGACATCAAGGAAATAATAATAATAATACTACTTTGCAGTCATATGGTAGCTTTTATCCCAATTTTTCAAAGAACTTTTCAAACATTAATGGTGTTAACTTTATTCTCTGTTGGTAAGGTGATCACAGGGTGGTGTGGGAGCTGAGGAGACAGAGGCAATTTATAGGGTGGTGGGACACTAATGCAGAGTTTAGGAAGTGATGCAACCTATTGACAACAGCTCTATGGCTAAATCATGTTTAAGATAAAATAGTCTGTCTAATCTGTCACTGTCACAGTTTGCTGCTGTAGAAAGGGATGAAATCTTCTCTGTAATCCATTGATTCTACTGCAGATGCTACAGCAAAGGAAGACAATTTTTGTCTGGTTTAGCAGTATCTCTTGATCTATTTACTTTCACAAACCCTGGTCTTGTTTCCTTTTGTCTTCCACAATACTTAAAAATACATGTAAAAATCTGTAATTGTGGTATATCTACCTATGCTCACAGAAGACAATAACAGAGTAAAAATGCAGAATAACTTGAGTAATCATCCTGCAATTTTTTCACTTTTGAGGTTCCAAAACATTCTGGACTTGAATTTATTCAAAGAGAGAAATTTTGGCAAGTCAGGAAAAATATCTCTCCCCCCTCTATCTTTTTCTTTTTCTTTTTCTTTTTTTTTTTTGTAATTGGAAAAAGTAGTGTTTTCTCACAGTAATAAATATTTACAAATTTGATATTCAAGTGAGGAAAGGAATGAAAAGATTTTTTTTCCACTGGAAAGGTGAGATATGAGTAGCCCTTTTAAAAACATACCTCCATACCCAATGTATAAACAATCAGTGCTCTGGAGGCATCTCTTAAATGGCCTTACGGACATAGGAATGCTATGTTATCCGAGGCTCACAGGAAACCCTGCCTTATCTGTAACTAATATAAATCCGAGGAGCTCTGGTGAAATCCGTGGAGCTACCTCAGTTTGCACAGGCTGAAAATCATGCTCAGTTGTTCCCAAACAAAGGCACACCATTCTCCATTGCCTTAACAAAGGCAGATGCTCTACCTCCTTACCTGCTCCATTTGCTTTAATGAGGTGTTCACAGCTAAGTGTAAATGGTGCCATTTAGACGTCAACATTAAGCATGGCGATGTTTTAAGAGTAGCACTTAAGGAAATTAAATGTGTAATCTGAGCTAATGTGAATGGTGTATGACTGTTGTTAAATAAAGCTAAAATGGACAAAGTAAAATTCTCTCAAGTGCCTCTAACAAAGGCATGTTGTTAGTTGTGTGAGTTACATACATGAGGCATAGCTTGGTACACTGGAAATTTATCCATTCAGATTTTTAACACGGGAAACAGGTGATTAAGATGACTATGTCAGTTCCATGGCACGGGCACTATCTGTTATAACACCAGTATTTGATATGCAAAATTGTAAAGGTGGAGAAATATTGTGTGTTAGGAGATGTTGGGGAGGGACTGTGACTGTTCTGTGTATGCAAGGAGACAGACAGGTGCTGTTTTGACCCTGTCCCTACACATTACAAATGTAAGTAGCAGAGGCATGATTTCATAGATTTACCCCAGTGATGTAGCCGGCGTCATTGGCTGTGCTGGAATTATACCAGATTTACTTCAGTCTGAAACAGGAATTGGGACTAGCTAATTTAGCTTAGTGTGCTGATATGAAATAGAAAGTGAAAATGTCATTCATTTGTGTTTCTTCTTGTACCAAAAAACTGCTGGAGGCCTTGTAAGAATGGAAATGTTAGTACTAACGACATAGCATTGCTTGTGTATATATATATGTGTGTGTATGCATGTATGTATGTATAGATAGATAGATAGATAAAATTTTCACTATATTTGCTTTAAAACAGTTTTGAGGAACATGTCATGCCTATGTTAAGGCATACCTTTGATTACTGGCTCTAATAATGTTTATGAGGTCCAGCCTCTGATTTTTTTGTGTGTCTGTGTATTAACCTGAGGACAAAGTAATAGCCTTTGCTAGACTCAACAAAGCCCTGTATTCATGGGGAAAGCATTATCACAGATAAAAAAATATCTGACTTAAAATAATTTTCAGACCTTTCTACTACCCTTAGGTTAAAAAAAAAAAGGAAAAGAAAAAGCAATGAATAAATTAGTAGCCACATCATTGTTCTAACAACCTAATTTCAATAGTATCGTAATAAAAGGACAAAGGTCATAGATTAAAGTATTGTAATGGAAATGCAAAATCTATATCTGCTCATAGGTTTAAAACTGTATTTTTAAAGATAGTACTATTAACAATTATAATTTGAGCCTAGTGTCACTAATAAGAAAATAGTCCTATTTCATTCTGATTCAAGAACCAATATTTACAAGTGTGGGTGTATATAAGCATAAATAAACAGTTAACAACTGTACTGGGAATATCTGCATGGAGTTTTGGGTCAGCTGTAGAACTGTTAGTCTAATACTCTTGTCAAGACTACTGTTACAATTTAATCTTTTTTTCTCTTTCTCTTAGTAGGAGGCAAGTAATAGACTCAGGATGTGGCTAGAAAATGAAAATAGGAATATAATTTTCCTGGTTTCTACCAAAATGTTAAAATGTATCAAATTTGTAATTAATGAATTACAAAATATCCACAATACTTAGTCTAAAATCACAGAGAGTAATGCAGCTCAGACCTACTGAAGTCTGGCATCCAGAGTGCTCTATCCTAAATAAACAATCCTGTGAGAGAACCCAAACTCAACTTTGGTGAGAGAACCCAAAGTGACTTCTGCATCTGTAAGAGCAGAAACTTAATCTCTCCCTCCATAGAGAGCAGATAGAATAATTTCTTACAATTTGAATATGACCAGTGCTCTTCCTTCTTCATACTGACCCTCAAAGTCAAAGGCAAGAATGCAGGGAGGAGGTTGTCATGAGTAACATCTATATCAAACTTTTGTCTGTAGTTTTTTACATGTGATTATTTAAAGGAAGATAAATAATATTGGCTTCATATGGTATGTTGCATTCCCTACCCCTCCCTGCCCACTCCCCTTACCCCCCTTAAAATAATTTCACATATAGTTGAGGATCCATACAAAAAAACCTAACATTCCCTCTGCCTAAAGTGATAGTACGTACTGTGGAAAAAAATAATCATTTAACTTCTGTCATTTCCTAACAAAATACTTAACAAGTGGTTTTCGGTGTCAGGGTAATGCTGTGGGACTCTTTCTTGACAGATCAGAACAGTCATAAAGAAGCACCTGAAGGATGCCAGTGCTTTTGGTTAAGGGGATCTGTTCTGTATCGCACATCAGGCAATAGACCTAGAGGACATGAAAATGTGCTTAGCTGGGAGGACTCTTCTCGTCTTCACCTGGGCATGTGAAGGTTTGCAACCCTGCTCTATCAACTGTCAGCTGTCTTGGTGCCAGCTGAAGGACAATGGGGAGTAGGGCAGCCTTCAGCCTTTCAGATTGTTTTCTTCCACAGGAGCAGAGCCCTGACTCCTGTGGTGTTGTGCTGTCTTGTGGCCACTCCTGGTTCTCTGTCCTGAGCCTCCCTTGCTGAGGTAATGAGTTTGAGAGCAGAGACATACAAACTATGATATACCATTAGTGGTATGCAGGCTTCCTCAAATCTGTACAGCCTGTGGAGAAAATTGGTTCTTCTGAGCATGCATAGCACATGGAAGCTGCTGCTGGCAGTGTCTCCCCAGGTAACTCAGCCTGGAAACAGCTGATCTGATGCATAGTGGAGGTGGAGAACATCTGCTGGTGTTTGTCCAGCTTAGTTCTTGTGCTCTCAAGTCTCCTCTGTTGCTAGCAGGACTGACCTCCTACTCTGAAGCATTGCTTTTGCAAAGCAACTCCTCACGTGTCCTGAAGTGTTTGGAGAGGAAAGGTGGGCAGAGCTCCTCCAGGTTCTTCGTCCTGGAGGCCAAGCTTAGGAATGGCACTGGGTATGGACCAGGAGGGTGAAAGGGATAAAAGGGCTGTTTATTTTGCTGGTTAGAAGACTGTTTTGCCTGTGTAGAACTTGCTTGATGGTGGCAAGAAAGGAGCCTTGACTCAAGAGATTAAAGGTGGAAACCATAAATCGATCTCATACAACCTTTTCCTGGGAACACACTCTTTTGGAGTAATAGGCTGCTGTAAATGGATGCATGAGGGTGGTGGGATGTGAGGCAAGGCATGGGCTGTTCTGAAGTCCAGGTGATGTTTGGTTCAGCCCACGTCTTTACCAGCCTTTTGTGAGCCAATCAAGATATGTTATAAGCTACAGCTGTAATCTGGTCTCCTCTGTCATCCTGGAAGTTCCTTGGGATAAATGTGTTCTGGAGATCACAGAAAGCCACAAATTTGTTTTATAGAAGCTGGATCTGTCTTTTCTTCATGCATTTCACGATTTTCAAAACTAAGCAGATTTGGTCCTCATTTATGCATGTTGTTATGCATAAAAATGGATATTGCTCATACTGCAAGCCTTTCTACAACATATTTCTTTTTAATATTTAGTAATTTATTTTGAAAACATGTATAATTCTTTAGACAGCCTCGCACAGAGGGCCTAGTCTTTCAACCCAAACTATTACAGAGATGTTTCCAAAGAACTTGCATGTCTTCTGTAAAGGAAAGGGTGAGGTTTTTTGGGATTTATTCACAAATGCAGCTCACGCTGTCTGATTTCAAACTCCTTCAGTGCAAGAGGAATGTGTTATCTTCATTTACCATTTCTTCTCACAAGGGAAGCTCAGGTAAGATTGTCATGTCAGTGCAGAAGACACAAATCTGATTATGTACATGTGTGTGTGTGTGTGTCCACGTGTTTTAAAGGAAAGCTGGATTTTTCCATAGAAACTCCTCTAGCAAACCAGTGCAGTGATCTGTGTTTGGCTTGGCCTCATTCTTCTGTGCAATCGCAGAATGAAGTGATGGAAAACAACTTGCACATAATTTGTGTTGTGTCTCTCTTCCAGTGATGCTCTGTTCTTTACCCTGTACTGCTCAGGTTTTCCAATTTGTTTTCAAATAGCTTGTGGTTATGGCTTCTCCTTCTTCCCTTGGGATACTATTCCACAACCTAATGGTTCTCAAAATTAGAATTTTTCCTCCATCCCAGGTGTATGACTTTGTTTATAAAGTGGTGAATTCATGCAGTAATGTGCATGGTGCAGATGTTTCACATGGGGACATTTATGTGAAGTACTTCTATTGAGAAATGGAGATAAAATCAAAAAACCCTTATTAAGTGAATTTACAATATATGATGTGTAAACACGCTTTTATTTTGCAATTTCGCTACAAAATTGGTGGCACATACAACTGCAATACTGTGTTGCCACATAAAAATTAATTACCAAGAGTTTTATTTTTCCAAAGCTTAGGATCACAGCAAATTAATTAAAATTCTACATATAAAAGAAGGAATTTCATAATACATTCTTACAAAATATATGTATAGTTCATTTCAACCTTTTAAAATTTGTGACTGTAACAGGGTTTTTTTTCTCTTTCTGCCTTTTTCATAAGGCGGCAATTGAGATCTATCACATCCATAGCATATATCACTATTTTTATTCAAGAATTCTTGTGAAAATAAAGCACTTCTTTTATTCACAAAAATCGTAATTGCAACATACATAAAACCTGTCAAAGCTCCAATTTCCAATATTCTAATGAATATCAAAAGAGTCCAGCATTTGTGACTTTGACAAATTGCAAATGAGGTTTTATTCATTAAGAGGGCCGCTAATGTTTATTTAAATGCAATTTACTGTTGCATTATTGATTAGCTACCGCAAAATTATCTTACAAGGAGCATGTGTAGCAAGAAGATTTCAGGTTGAGAAAGGATTTATCTAGGGAAGGCCTGTAGGCTTGATTTAGGCCCCAGGACATGAGAGTTTTAATTTATCTGGAAAGAAAGGCCTGGTGGAAGGTTTGCTTTGTTTGCATTAAGACAGCAGATGAAAGGGGTTTTGATGTTGAGCTGAGAGAAAATGGCTGCCACTCTTGTTATTCACAGAGAGAATTGAGCAAAACAAAAATCTATTATAGGGGGCAAGATAAAAAATGTCTGTCCTCTCCTGCCCCCTCCCCCCCACCCCCAAGTCCTGTTCAGCATCAGGCTATACATGGCTTGTTATTTTCCAAAGGGGAAATAATAGAGAAAATGTTGCTTATTATCTAAAATCTCTTTTAAAAAGTCCCATATTCCATTTATTACTGAGCCCCAACTTGTTTTTTCAGTGCCAAAAAACTCCAGTGAGATTGCCATATCTGACCTGAGAGTGCAAATTAAATATGGGCCTACATAATTTAATGAAACCTGAATGTAAAGTGTTTTCACTCTTTCCCAACATAAGCAAACACTTTCTGGCAATGTTTCATGAAACTAATTGATAACAGCTCAAAGAGTGAAACAGAGCCTCTGTGGCTTCCACCATAAGGAGGGCGGCATCTGAAGTACTTTTTCTAGTACTGGTTTTGTCTACAAGAATCAAATAGTCATGTAAACCACTGGCATGAACCCTATCCTTCCTGAGGGGTTCTGCTGCAAGATTGAGTAGGACTCAAGCAAATACATATAAGGGATAAAGATTTAAGAAGCGGTAGTCACCCCATTGATCTAAAAGACAGAAGCCTGTAGACCTAAAAAATGCCACTGGATCAGGTGGAATCTGGTAAACAGGCAGCTTCTGTTCCTGAAATAAACTATTTTAAATTTCCAACTTGGAGAAAAGTGTCTTAAACAGAACAAACTGCTACTTCAAAAGGCGTGGATCAAGTACACAGTAGCAGGACCTGAATGTCCTTTTCTGGACTCATTACAACCTGACAGGGCTTCTCATTTCAAATGACAGTCAGGAAAACTTTGAAAGCTCTCAGCCAATTGCAAGGAGGAAGAACGATCCGACTGAAATTAAATCTGAAACTCAAATATTACACCAAGACCTTTCAACTTGCTCATTATTCCATGAAACCGACTGTAAAAGAACCATTCTTCATCTGAAATGAGTTTAGAAAAACTTTCATTGTGTGACTTGGTCCACAAATGAGAGTGACGGGAGCAGAATGATATTTTCCTTCAGGGCTTATAACTTTAGTGACTCTGATGATGATGACTAAGTATCAGATCTGACAAGCTGAAGGTTAATTACTTACTCTGTGTTTCAGGTCTGTCAGGGCAGAATATCAGCATCGATTTATTTACCAAAAGTCAGGAGTATTTGGTATTTACTTTGGGTGTAGAGAACTGCTGTTCTGAAGACTCGTTGTCTTTAGAACAATGCTAGTCTTCTACTAAACTGAAAATGTGTCTTTGCTTCCCATTTTGGTCTCATTTAAATTTCTCTTCTTTCCTCAACTTCCAAGGATCTCTTGGTATTTTTTCTCTTTACCTTCAGTCCTTGGCAAACAGTAAAATACTTCACATCACATCAGTGAAAACCATGAGCAGTTAGAAGGCTCAGATAGAAAGCAAAGAAGGTGATGTAACTTTGAGATTGATGAATATATCCATAGCGGTCCATTAGAAAATACAGAAAACCTTAAATCACACTGTTAATCGAAAAGTCTTCTTAAAAACATCAGGTTGGTTACAAAAGTCTTTCCCCATGAATGTGACATATTTCAATCATTAACTTGTAGGGAAAACAGATTAGGTGGTGCTGCTGCTGCTGCAGCAAAGGCAAGGGATGTCTGAAATTCTGCAAGTGAAGCACTGCTTGATAAACTTTTCAGCCTTTTTCAATTTCAATTTTTTTTTTTTTTGCAGTCCACAATTAAAATGGAAACAAAAATCTATGGAAAAATAAGTCTACCTATATCAAATACTTTTACAGGCCTCTGGAGTCTTCCTTAGCAACATTGCTCACAGCTTCTCTCTGACCCAGTCCTTCATGTGTCTCCATATCCCTCCGTCTCCTCTGTTTTGCCAAAACTTAGGTTCTTTCTCTCTCTTCTGTAGTTCTTCTTTCTACTTTTTTCAAAGAACCTCTTCCTCCCTGATAACTGTGTTTAGTTGGGATTTATTTGGGTGCAGTTAATTAAATCTGGATTTCACCTGGGGCGCGTTGGAAACAGACGTCAGAATTCCACTGGCGAGAGACAGTGACGAGTGACACTTAAATATAGATGCAGTGTCCTATTTCCTTTTTGTAGTCTCTAGTATCCTGTTCTTGTTTGTTTACTCAGACTATATATAGAGCTGCTCTTTTGTTTCTGGAAAAAAATTCCTTTGCATGCATTATCTATCCATAAATCTTTTCCTTTGCTGTGTAGCAGCCTACAGCTACAGTTGGAGTCAAGTTATGTTGAGATCTCTGATCAAAACACGCACACTTCAATAGAAACATCACACATTGAGAATTTGCTGTGATGTTGTCTGCAACAAGCATTTAGGAACTGTTTTGTTTTCTCTTCTCTATGTTTGACTTTAATTTAGAAGCCAAAGCTACCGTTAGTTACATGTATATTTAAAATAATAATAACAA
>VYZT01034622.1:0-44816 GCA_013400735.1 Pomatostomus ruficeps | reverse complement strand
TCAGCCTCCTGACCAGTGCTACAGTTCCTCCTTGGGGTAGAAAAAAAAAAGTGAAATAATAAAAATCCCAAGTTGTTAGACTGAGTTTTTGTGAGCCTCCAGGTATGTCAATGTTTCCCATTTAGCACAAAGTTCTCAGAGAAACATCTGTTAAATGTTCAACGGATAAAGTCAAAGAGGAGACAGTGATTGAGCAAATGAGTTAGAGGAGCCTGGGGTTTGGGATATCAGTGCTGCCATTTTGTGAGCTGTTTAAGCTAATGATGTGTATGAAGGTAATTCTGGGCTTGACTCAGGATTTGCTGAAGACAGTAGAGCCCCTTCTGTCTACATTAGTGGCATTTCAAATAGGTTCATAATTGAGTAGGGGGCAAAGCCACTTGGGGAGAAATAGCATCCCCTAGATGTCTTCATTGCTTATATTTTTGTGTGTTTATGTATATAAAAATATTAAAAAAATTAAAAAGCTGCCTTTATTGAACCTATGGAATCAGTTTCCTGATCCACAAGAGAATATACTTTATTCTTGCTTTTTTTGTGTATAGGATCTACACTAATCTGAGCAGCAGCAAGGCTTGCTCACTGAAAGCAACATGACAGCCATGAGGATTTGTGGCCCTTTATGCTTGACAATTCATAAAGGTGTTACTCAAACTACCCCAATCTCACATACGTTAATTAAAAGATTGAATATTTATGCAGAGATTATACTTTCTGAGAGTTATTTTCTTTATAACATGACTGTTTTCATAGAATGAAAATGGCTTTGGAAGGGACCTTAGAGATCACTGAATTCCAATGCCCCCTGCCTTGCACAGGAACACCTTCCACAAGAATAGGTTGCTCAGGGCCCCATCCAGCCTGGGCTTGAAGACTTCCAGGGATGGGAAGTTCACATCCTTTCTGGGAAACCTTTTCCAATTCCCTCTGTAAGAATAGTGAGGCACCCTTAGAAGACTTGTAACTGTAGAGTACCTGCTGCTTGGCAATTGAAAAACTTGACATAAATATTTGCATTTTAGACCTTAGCCAATACTTGAATTTTACAACCTTGCTTGTCTCATCAGCAGAGCCATGGGCTGAAATTAGCATAACCTTGAATGTTTCAGCTGGGCTTGTAGCTGAGATTTACAAACACCGTTTCAGCAAGCAGTGGCCAGAATCTCATCAAGGATTTTGTAAAAAACCGGAAAAGCTTAAATCTAACCCCCTTTCCCTGGTAACTCAGAAGATAGATAATAAGATGACCTAAAATCTCCCTTGAAAAGTGTGTTAGAAGGAAAAATTTTGTCTTTTGGTATGAACGAATACAACTCAAACAAATATTCTAAAGGAGAAAACAAACCAATTAGGAATTTTGCAGCAAAAGAGCCACAGTACCTGGCAGATCCCTGCTACTGACCTGCATGATGCTTTGCAACATAGACCATCCCCCTAATTGTGATGATTTATTTTTATTCAAGAGCAGTTAAAACTCATTGTTATGTTGCCTGCTCAGCACTGCCTTAGCCTGGAGACCAGTATGGCTTAAACCTCAAATATGTTAAACAAGAAATTGTAAATAGTGGCATGAATCTTTGGAAGAACTAATTGGAATGTAAAAGAAGTGTTATAATTTAAAAGTGGAAACCATAAACATAAGCGCAGGTCACCTCTGGAAAAGAAAAGTGCAAGGGAGAATAGAATCTATGGGATCAATTTGTTGCCCCTTCATAAAATAATCATGAAACCCGGAAAATCACATCCATTCAAAAATATTTGGAAAGTTAAATATTCCCTGCATACCTCATTCTCCCTTTCTGGGATAGAAGGTATTTTTTTCCCTGTGAAGCAAAAACCCTCCTCCCTCCTCTTCCCAAAGTCACCTCAGGGAATAAATATAGAAAAACCTTCTGATAAGTCCTACAAAGCCTCACAAGCTTTCTCTCTGCCTTGACTTTGCAAAGGGGTTGGCGAGTTTTGCCTTACATGGATATCAGCTCAATTAGTGCATGCAGATTTGTTGATGGTCTATCAAATTTCTCATCACTGCAACAGCTTCCCAATCAAAGAGATTACACAGAGGACATCTTATAAAAATGTAGTTATAATGTAATCTGGAATTTCAGATCGTATGGAGTGAGAAAGGATGACTAAATGTTTATTCATGAGGGATGATGCCAACACAGGTTGTGTAGAATGACAGATCTGCTTTTGGGGGTTGTGTGTAGCCATTATGTGTGAAGCATTTTAGGACTAATCAAACTGTACTTGATTCTCAGGCACTCTCAGGACTACTAATGGAACTGGAGGGTAACACTGTGGCATTTGTGAGAGCCATCCTGCTCCAAAAGGAAAGGAGTTTTCCAGGTGGGGAGGTTCCCACTACGGCTGTTACTTCAGCCTTGGGGTACAGCACACTGCAGCTGAAGGAAACAGGCTGATCCTTGGTGCTGTCCTGAGTCTTTAGGTGGCTGCAGAAAAAACCCGGTCATCTACACTCTCTGCTGCCTTATTAGTCTGTGGCTTGGATTTGAGGACAGATGAGTTTGTGACACCTGTGGAAAGTTGACTTGAGATTTTGATGTCATAAAATTTCCTACAAAGCTATTCTTTTCTATTGTAGCAAGACTGTTGTAATGAGATATACCTGTTAGGCATAAACTGTGATATCTTACATATAAAGAGTGATTCAAAATTATCCTGTGGATGTCAGAAATATAATAAAATACAAACATATTTTACCAGAGATATTGCAAACTATATAAATGTGCAGTTCTTAGTTTTCCATTGATTAACACAAAAATCTGCCTCAACAATACTGAGGTAGGAAATAATCCTGGGACACAGGTATGAGAGACCCAAGTCTGTTTAAATATGAAATTAAAGTCATATAGTCGCGTAGGAGGGAAAACAAACATAGAAAATATCAAAAGAAGACCTTTTAACCTATAAAAGAGAAGCCAGAAGGAGTGGTAAGAGGATGTGCAACACACACACAAAAGTAATTATATTGCTAAGTAAGCACATGCTTGAGAGATTGAAAATGGTACTCAAAAGTAAAGAGAGAAGAATTAAAAAACAAATATTAATGAACCAAGGGAAAAAACAAATAATCTGTGGTCAAAGTGAAGCTTAGAAAAGTTTTAAACATTGGATAAGAAGAGGGCTGCTGAGACTAGGCAATGTAACAGGGAAACAAAGGTGAAGACAGATGCTAAGGTTTCAGAGGAGATTAGAAGTTCAGTTATTAATTTTTTAATTATATGAGATACAAGAAATGTGGGACAACAAATATTTAATATATGACCAGAATTATTTATTAATAGAAGACAGAGCCAATGGAAAAGGAGAAAATATTAATTAATTTTTCACTTCAGGATTCCCAGCAGAATGTGTAGAACAGATGCTGAAGGTAAACAAGTCTCTTACACTGCAATTGGACTTTACCACAGATATTTATAGTTGCAGAAGAGGAGTAATATAAAAGCCCATGTGGAAATCATACAAACTCACTTTCCAGACCATAAACCTGTAATTCTCTTTTCTTCTGTAAAACAACTGTTATTTTATCAGCATTTATTTTGTAATAGTTCCTTCCATGTACAAACTTCTGAACAGACACTTTTGTCTTTGTCCAAATAGTTAGTATCTCAGGCCTTACAATGTCTTTCTGGGCCAGTGTTTCTGAATCTTTCGGGAATGAAGCTTGATTCTGCTGTATCTTTTCCACAACTCCTTCCACCAGGTGTCATTCCCTGATTTATTCTCCAATCTCAGTTTTTATTCTTTCCTCCTGCGATTACACTGTTTTCATCTTGCTTGCTTACCTTCATCCAGAAGCAAAAGCACAAAGGAGTTAAATAAAACCCACAAAAAATTTGCACCAGACACAGCTATATATCACAGCTCACCCGTAATTTATTCCAAAGTATCCTTTACCAGCCTGTGTAGTGACTTGGCTAGACACTTTATTCAATAGGATGATATCATTGACTGATTTAAACTGAAACAGAATAAAATTGTGAAAAGCACAACTCTAGGCCCTTGTATTTATCTAGTCCAGAACTGAAAGTGAGAAAAGGATTGGGAAAAAAATGTAGAGTTTTTTCAGAAGTTTTTCAGAAGTTTCAGTAATTAAAACCAAAAATCTCTAATATTTAAATTGTTACCTGGGTGCAAGTTACTCATCTGCACACAGCAGTAGCTGGTGGAGTTGCTGGAAGCTTTGCATCAAGTCGCAAGTATCATAGATAGGTCAAATATAGAATAGTTTTCCTCTCTAGGAATCAACTTCTCAGAACATAGGCACTTCCCAATACTGAAGCCTTTTGGATCTTATTGCAGAGGATACAGCCAGGAAACATGTTCGATTTTTCACTTGCAGACTGCTTCCTGATGAATAGGAAGTGCTTGCATATTAACCACTGCCGAAATGTGTTTTGGAAATGATTGCCTTGAGAGCAACAATTTGAGAGCTGGTAAAAATTATGAGATAATAAATCAAAATGACTTCTGCCACACAGATTGTCAGAGGATGAACTGAAGCTCAGACAAACAGATATCAGTCACATTTCCAGAGCAGAAGAACGATCCCACCTATTTAAAAATCATACCTTCTCTTCATTCTTTGGGTTTTTTGACTTGGTGGTATTCCACGAATATCAGCCATGCCTAAAATACACAGTGTGGGATGTTCATAAAGGCATTAATTTCACACATATTATTAATTATAGATTATTCTCAGGCATATGGGAAAAAAAGAATTTCTTCCCCGGAGAAGTTAGATAGTCCATAAATTCTGTTTTCAGATGAACAAAACATCTTTTTTTGTGCTGTTCTTAACTAATGGTACCCATTTTATATGGAACAATAAGTGAAGCATTCACAATAATTAATTTACGATCGAGACCACAAAATCTTTGTATTAGTTGGAGATTTTTCTGGAATAATGGGTATGAAAAACTCACAAATTTGCTGCCATAGCTCTATTACTCCATAACACACTTTGAAAGAGATAGGAAGAAAAGCTTTAAATAGCACACACTATGTCATTTGAAAACTAAATCTCAACAGAGGAAGAAGTCCATAAGACAGGGTTTTATATAAGTTTTAGAAACTTGTTGAAGTTCCTAATTTAACTGTAGGCTTTCTGCAGCAGTGAACTCAAGTTCAAAGAGGACCTTAGAAACCCAGCTCAATTTTGTTCTCAGCAAAACCTGGAGGAGGTCAAAGAAACATTTTTCTTCAGTCAGATCTTTAAGAACAAGTAATGGAAAGATGTTTAACAGGCAAGGAAATTCACTAGAATTTTACACATATCTTAAGTATAATATAAAGAATAAGATTTTAACAGGAACTTGTCATATTTTGCATCTCTGAGGGGACAACAGCAGACAAAAGACCAATTTTGAAGGATGCCATCAAATAGATTTTCAAAGTGATCTAGTATTTAAGAGTCTGTTCTATTGGAAGACTCATCCAGCTAGCTCTAAGTCTCTTTTCTACAGATCTGTGAGTCCTAGAATTTAACCAAACTTTTCAGAAGAAAAAAAGGTATGCTTTTTCTCCTTTATTGTATTGTATTTTGATTTTGGTTATCTTTTTATCCTTTCCCTCTGAGTACTTTTCCTCATTAGTTACAAGATAAGTAGACCTAGCAAGTGTAAATATATTTTAAAATTGTCAAGCAGCCTCTATGCTACCTTGTAGTTTACTTTTCAGTGCCACCTTTTTGATATATAATTACTACTGAACTATTGACTTAGGTTAAATTGAAATTGCTGGTGCGATACTCTTTATCTTATGTGTAAAGTATGCTCATGTCTTAATGGTTCCCTCATTTATCTTTCAATTTTCAGTTGCTCAATGAAATAGTGTTTTGGCTATTTGATCTTCAAATTTCCCTTCAGCCCCTGTAATTGCTCTATTACTTATCAGACAGGATAGTGTTTCTACTGTCTTCATGTTTAGTAATATATATGAACATGTACTTGTTTAAAGTAAATTATTGGAATGTTGAATGAATGTTTTTACTATTTTGAAAGAAAAAAGAGGGCACCATCTTTGTTTTCTCATAACTTCCTTTGCTATCAGTGGAGTTTAGGGAAGTAAATTTATAGTGTGGGAAATAGCAGTTCTTACTTGATGTGTGGGCTTAATTGTTTGAATTTACTCCTACAAAGTTCTCATTGGGAATTATCTGACCTCAATGGCACTACCAGAATGACAGTAGCAGAGGCAGTCCACTGTGAACAATTTGACATGATCTTTTACAAGCTAACAGCTGAAAGAAGAGCCACCAGGTAAAAACACATACAATAGACTTGAAATGGAGATCTGGTGTGCCAGATGATTTTGAAAAGTGACCACTGGATAGGGATGAAAAATCTGGAACAGAGAAAAAAAAATCATGCATGAAGACAAATATCATACAGTACCATTCTGTGGTAGTTTCTGGCTGAATAATAATTGCTAGTGAGTTCTGAAAAGATGGACGGGGATGCTTCAAATTTCACTCATTGATTACTTGCCTGGGAGACATATCTTTTTTAGTTCTACTCAGTGATATCTTACTTGCTGGGATGGATCTATTTTGATTTTCTAAATCGATCTCTTGTACAGCTGCCACTATATACAGCAGCATTGCAATAATACTCTTTGTCTCAGTGAAATGGGGTTGAAGGTAGGTAGAACTGGTACCCTGGAGGTAGGTCAGCCAGTCTTCTCAGAAGGATTGTGTCAAATATTACTTTCTTCAGTCCTTGAGGTCTGCAAAAAATATTAACTCTCTAGCAGGGGAAGGTTCTTAGACATTTGTACAGATTAATAACCAAATATTTAATTTGTGTACAGAAAATTCCTAAATGATAGTAAAAGGAATTTGATGTGACTTTGGGATTCACCACATCAGACCAGAGAGGCACTTTCATATCAGGCAGAGGCTGCAGGAGTTGCTATGTATAGCTCAAGGGACACCAGCTGTGCCCTACATAGATAGGTAGAGCTCATGTCACCAGGCTACTCAGGGATGCTGCACTGTGCTCACAGATGGTTTTATTTGTGGGGCTGGTGATAATCTTCTACAGGCTGAACATGTCCCAGCAATGTGCGCTCTCAGCCCAGAGAGCCAGTCCTATCCTGGGCTGCATCCAAAGCAGCATGGCCAGCAGGGAGAGGGAGGGGATTCTGGCCCCTTGCTCTGGTGAGAACCCACCCGCAGTGCTGCATCCAGCTCTAGGGACCCCAGCTCAGAAAAGTCATGGACCTGTTGGAGCAAGTCCAGAAGAGGGCAGCCAAGAAGATTTGAGTGCTGGAGCACCCTTCCTGTGAGAACAAGATTAGAGAATTGAGCTTGCTCAGTCTGGAAAAGAGAAGGCTTTGGGGTGACCTAATTGTGGCCAGCCAGACACAATTAATCTCTAAGGGGGCCTACAAGAGAGATGGAGAAGGGCTTTTTAGAAGGGTATGTAGTGGCAAGACAAGGGGAAATATCTTTAAACTGAAAGGGGGTAGGTTTAGATTAGATATTAGGAGTTTTCTTGATTGTGGGGGTGGCAAGGCACTGGAACAGGTTGCCCAGAGAAGATGTGGATGCCCCATCCCTGAAAGTGTTCAAGGCCAGGCTGGATGGGGCTCTGAGCAGCCTGGTCTAATGAAAGGTGCTTTTTCATTGTCTATGGCAGAGTGGTTGGAACTTCAGATTTAGATGATCTTTAAGGTCCCTTCCAATCCAAACTGCTCTATAATTCTATAATTGTTGAAGATGTCCAGAATTTATTCAGTATTACAGAAGCTCAGGATTCCCTGTTTCTGCTGACGTGGTACCTTTCAGAGCCTGTCTTGGCTTACCTTGAATAAAGTGACAGCATCTCCAAATCCCATTTGCTATTAACTAAGCAGTGCAGGAGCCAGGTGACCTCTATCAGCTGTTCCTGAGACATGCAGAAGAATGCAAATACCGCTTCTGTAGGTGCAGGCTTCATAAGTCCTCCTCTTGTTGACAGCATGGAGATAGGGATGCTATGCATGACAGCACTTCAGAGGTCTTCTGATCTAAACTTGTATGAGCCTTGCCATCTGACCAGACACAAATCCATCAATTGTTCAAGCAAGCAGAAAGTGCTCAGTGTTTAGCCATGAAAAGGTAGCAAAAATACTTACACAAACAGTGTACTTTACACCTTTGTGAGACTTCCAGAGGGGCACTGCACCACCTCTGATGGTAGGTTTTGCTCATGATTTCCTGCAGACTGCCTGTTACCCAGGTTTGGCTTTACCTGATTTCAAACCCTTCCTAGCAGTGTATTGTCAGCATTGTGCATGTGTATCTGAGGGGAGGGAGCAAACAGAGAGGGAAAGCACCCAAGGGGAAGCCCATCAGTTTGCAGAAGTCTGATATCCTCCGGATGATCACTAAGGGAAGCAGATAAATTAAAAACCTTTCCCAGTCAGCATTCTCCTGAGGGGCTGTCCAAGCCTGCCCCACTCCTACTGCTCATCACAGTTCACTTTTGCAAGCAGCAGGCAGCCATGAGATGCCTTTCTCCATGGAGGCCTGTTGAAAGGGCTCATCCTTCCCAGCATGGCAGTGTGTTGTTTATTTATGGTGCTGCTGCTGCAGCAGGCATGGGGCCTCTGCGAAAGAACACACGGCTCTGTAAGATAATAAAACAGCCAGAAGGCTTTCTGTGTGTTTGTGTCACAAAAGGCTCTTCAGACTGGAACAGTTTTAGTGTCTGAGGAATGAAGTGCTATTTCAGAATCTGGAGGCTGCGGGTTCTTTTAACAATGGAATGATTTGTCCATATTTTTTATGTAATAAAAAGAGCAGGATAATATGCCTCCTTGCTTACCTAGAGACCATTTGAAATTTTTAAAGCTTAAGCCAGAGAGAGAGAGACCATGGAGTTCATTGCCAGGTTGACGTGAACACAGAAATACTTTTTTGCTCTTCACTGGGGACTGAAAGGTATAATGGAAAAGACTTTTAAAAGCATTGTGGTCAGGAGGATGAACTGGGGGGTTTATAGCCAAGATCTAACTAGCTAGATGCAATTTCAGACACCAGATTAACACGGCATGTGCTTGCCTCCTATTTGTCTACTTTGGCTGAAATTTCTTTATGATTTTAATCCTAAATCTAAGAAATTAGGTTTTAGTACTGCTCTTTTTTAGATAAAATTTCTCTTGTCTAGACCACATTAGATTATCTGTTGCAGCAGCCAGTTGAGATTTCTAGTTTAAAGACAAAGAGATGCAAATATTTTTTGTCATAGTATTGCAAAAACTGTTTATTAAGATATTTTGGAGCCACTGTGGGACACTTGATGTAAAGAAGTCACCTTGAACATAGAGTTTAATCATCAAAAATAGTAAGACAAGCTAACCAAGTGCTGAATGGACAGTAGAGAGTTTCACACAGAACAGAAATAATGCATTTTTAAAATTATACTTTATTTTGAATGAGCTGACTGTATAATCAAAAAACTCTTTTGCAGAATAAAACTGCTCCTGAAGCTGTATTTCAAAACACTGAATCTTTACTGAAATACAATACAGACATTGAAAGAATAGTCTGCTTCAATCAAGACATTGCAAATCACTTGCTGGCAAAACTGTGATTATAGTGGCAGATCCTTCTAAAAGACGATGATGTAAAGAGATATTATTTTTTACCTTTAAACATTTCTAATTAATTTTTACCATGAATAGTTTTTAATTGTCAGTTACTGGTATTAGATGGTATTTTCCATTAAACAAACTTCCAAGTTGAATGCTCATCCCATTATTTGCTGAAAGTTGGACAATTTTCTGTGTGAATGCCGGTCACCCAACCATTTGCATGGACTCTTATATTTTCCATTTTTAAATCAATTCAAATGGCAGGTCAGAGAGGCTCTGGCACATTTTGGTAAATAGGGTGATTGGTGTTGCTCATCAACATCTTGGTTTTAAGGCTTGTTGTACATTGTGAACAAAATACTTTTGTGTACATTTACAGAGTTTGTTCTACAACTTAAGCTAAAAAACAAGTTTATACCGAAGCATATTTGCAATAATGGAATAAAGATAGAAAGAAAAAAAAGATTAGAAAACCAGTATAAATGAATTCCCACTCAAGCGTGGGGATTTTCCTTGCCTATGCTAACTTGGCATGTAAGGTACAGTATCAAGTCTCCACACCTTGTATCATTGATTGCAAACATTAGAGAAAAGTACGTCTTTTCACCTCCAACTGTCCAGGATCACACAATACAGATGCTTGGGAACTTCTGTCCTCTTAAGATGGATTAACCGCTTCTTTCTTTTAATTTTGGATTTATCTGATTCAAATTTGTTAGGATTTGATGCTAGGGCATGGTGTCATATGGTCTGGTGAAATACAATCTCTCTTCTCTTCTTTCAATGTTAAAATTTTTGTCAGATACCTCAATGAGGTAATTGCTGACTGCAGACTACAATCTACTCACTGTTGCCTCTGCCTAAGGTGCATAACTGTTACGATTGTATGTGAGGAACAATATTCATGTCCTGTCTCATTATAAAATGTGTGCTTTTTCTCTTGAGACATACCTCTCTAGTTTATTTGCATTTCTTAATCATTATATATCTGAGATATTTGTTTCAATTATTTTCAAAAGGACTTTTTTCCTAGGGATTATGAGTTTATTACATTCATGATTATAATTTCAAAGAGGAAGTGCTGTTTGTGAAGTTAATAGCCTTGTGTTTCATCAGTTTCTTTGTTTTATGTATAAAACTGGGTGACTTAATTTTGAATAATCTTCCCAATGCAGCTATCAAAATAGCTAGAAAGGCATGAGTCACTTTTATTTTTCAAAAAGAAACTGCTATTGTTAATAAATCTCCATGTTATAAAACCATCAGGTAATGAGGAATAAGAAAAGACTAAGAGAAGAATTATATTTCTATGTTAAAAGCATTATTATTATTATTATTATCATTATTATTAATCATGAAGTGGAGGGAGAAAAACAGTTCTTTTTTAATGTAGCTCTGAGGAAGAGGTACTGTACTGATAATGCAGGTGAATGGAGTCCAGTGCTATATGGGTAATGGCTGTCCAAGTCTCTGCAGCTTCCCCTTAACTGTGTTTATAACACCTCAGGCTGTGAAGTTTTAGCTTTGAATAGTTTATTCACTTCGACATCTATTCAGCTTATGGAATACCTGAGGGAACTGTGAGACAGAACTGGTCATATTATTTCCAGCAACCAATACTGGATATGAATTTTCTCTGGTTTTTGCATCAGTCCTGCTTTCCTTTGTGGAAAAGTTCTTTAAATAACAACACAGTGTGCATTTGAGGCATCCTGGTTCTCTTCTGTTCCTGTATTATAGGATACAGGTTTTATATCTAAACAAATATCTGTGAAATGGAACAATGACTCATTTGACTAAAAGCATGAAAGCATTTGAGAGGCACTAGATAAAAACTTAGGCAAGGACAAGGAGGAAGTCATCATCTGCATCACAGGTCTAATGGAGTGGCATGGTCCTCCCTATCCATTTGCATAACTGAAATATTTTCTCCATAAATGTAACTTTTTCACTCTAACCACTGGTAGCTGATTAACAGCAAAACTACCTGAAATGACCCAATATGCCATCTCCGTGGTTTGGCTGTGAGTGCCTAAGAAACTGCCTGGCAGCTGTAAAGGTGGGCTCCATAGGAAAAGGAATTGCAGTTTTAAGCTGAAGCACAACAGTTTTCTAACATTGTGTCCTGGTCCCCTCACCTCAGACACATGAAATTCTGATTATTTTGTTTAGTAATTGTTGTATTTGCAGTCTTTGAGACCAGTTCCCAAAGAGAGGAAGAACTGGTCAACTAGGTGCCAGGCAAAGAGAGGTAACTGCAAAATTGTGATTATATCAGACTTTTAGGGAAAGTTGCCTGTATTCTAGGGTAAGCAGAGACACGATAAAATATTCTCCACACAAGTGTTAACAAGACTGAAATTTCTCTGATCTCAGTTTCTCTGAGTGGCAAACCCTTTACTAACTTACTTTGCTATGAGGGAAACAGCTCCTTACAACTGTTTGACTTGATCTCTGAGATACTTAAAACCAGGATTTTAAAGATAAGTTAAAAAAATTCTCATAATTAATCCTTTCATTTTTTAAAAAAAAAAAATGTAAGGGCCTCTTATAATTTCTATCTTTGACATATTGAAACAATGCATAAAACAAATGTAGGAATAAGAGCTTTATACAGAATTCCCATCCTTTAATTTTACAAGATTTAATCCAGCAAGATAAATCTATTTCTAGCACAGACTAATTTAATATATTTCACTGCTGCAGAAATCAATAGTCCATGGTTATGAAAGCAAAAGAGAAGCTCTGTTAATTCATTAGCAGGTCTAGGTTACGTCTTGCAGTGTAGTCAGTCTACATTAATACTCTCTGGAAGTGAATCAGAAAGAGCAGTCTCTGTAGTTCACCACACTGCAGCTGGCAGAGAAAGAAATGTTTTGGTTTTGGGATCTCAATTGCATCTCTATCAGAGCCTGGGACTGAAAGATGTAGGCACTGAAGAAGTCAAAGGAAACCTCCTCCACTCTTTATGACTTCCCTTTCAGGTACAGCTTGCCTTCTTGATGGAGCAGCAAGAACATTTCCTCCCATTTCAATGCACTTTAACATGCACTGAAATCTAGAGGAGCCCTATCATAGTTCTCTCTTCCTGCATCTTTCCCAAATCTGCAAGTGAAAATTGTTTGTAATATATTAATTTCCTGCTATTTTTCTGTTGGCACTTTTCTATAGTAAGCATCTAATCGGAAGAGTGCCTATTTTCCTGAAGTGCCAGCTCTGGGAAATTATATGTTATGATTCAGATGATAATTCTAAGGTTGGCAGTGAGCATGGGAAGTAATGCATACTTAGTATAATGATAGCTGTTTTATTTTTTGGTCAGCAGATGTAAACCTTCTTACTAAAAATCTATGAACAGGCAATGGGAATCTTCATTTTCTGTTTCTTTTACTGTTTCAAAGATTAAAGCCAAAATAAATTATTATTTTTAAATAGTAATGTCACTCACAGAAAATGTGAGGAAATCATGTAATTCACATATGAATATATAACTCCATACAGACCTTGATTTTAAGTAGCTATAGTTGGTATTTCAGGTACAGAGTATTTCAGGTGATACATATATTCTGAAGCAAAAGTCAAACCCCTGGTCAAAAAACTCTTTGGCCAGAACATTTTTTTTCTTTGCAGTGTTTTAGTATCACAGTCCCGCTCCTTTCCTAAATAGCACTGTGGTGAAAGTTTGGCATCTCGTGTTCTAAGGGGCGTATCAAACTGGCTGCTGTGGTGGGTATGACTGACAACACATAGTCGTGTCCAGACATATCTCTTCCAAACAGTCTTGATACTGTTATTTAGTCTGCTTTGCAGTCATGTAAAACTCAGACTCAGTATTTGGCCTACTGATTCTAGCCTGATAAGGAGAAAGAAATAGGCTCACATGACTACTGCAGCCATGTTGTCTACTTTCTAAAACATAAATCTCCATTCCTTCTAGACATGGACAAGTCTAAACATAAAAATTTATTAGATATTGCATATATAAATGAAAAATCAGAAGTCTGCGGGATTTTTTTGTCTTTAAATAAAGCCATGAAGCTTTGTATATTAACTTGTTAAATTACATACATTATGTATACTTTGTAGATTTTGCTCTTTTGATGATGAAATACCTAGTGCTTCTTGTTAACTTGCTTTGTGCAGGTTTATATGTTTTTACAACATATTGTTGCTCCTAAATTATGAAAATTCTGACCTAGAACAAGAGACGATCCCTTGTGTAAGATGTAATTGGAACTACCAGCTGCTGTCTCTAGATTTATTGCTTTGTCATGGATTTGCATAGCTCTTCTATTGGAAAGTACTGCTGTTGAGTTGTATTTTTCCCCATTCACTTCATGACCAGTTGCATAACAGTGTTTTGGCACTGTGCACAATATGGTGCAGAAATGGAAATAAATTTTGGCTAGCGAAATTTTCAAACCGGGAAATTATTACAAGAACAAATTGAATATCAGATCCCAGACTCCACATCCATCTTCAGTGGAGAAATGTGTGATCTTTGTAGAATTTATCACCTGTAGCTGGACCACCTACAGGTCTTTCTATTTTTCTAGCATTTCAGCCCAATCTTGTGTTGGAATAATGATGTATTGTGTTTCTATGATTTCTGACAGTACAGTACCCTAATGCTTTAAATTGTATTTCTATGCCACTGACTGTGGTATCTTATACTGAGCAAACAAATGCTATTTTCAATATAAGTAGAACATTAAAAATATGGAATTAAGATAAAGCAGCATAGTATTTTTTTTAAATAGTATCATTTCTTTGGTTATCCAGAGGAAGATATCTTTAAAGATACAATTTTGTACTTGCTTGTTAAATTTTACATGCTATACTGCAGAGAATAATTTGGCCAAACTCCTTTTAGAGTAATCAGGATTATTTTTATTAAGACCATATTTAACTCTGGGCATAATGAATAGCTATGTCTTGTTTATCAGTAAAAAAATTTCATTTATTCTGTGGCAATCCAAGACTGACTTTCAGAACAGTTTGGTATTCAAGTCCTTTCTATTAAGGAAAAGAAACAAATACATATGAGTCCATAGCAGTGGGTATAAAACTTGATGGCAAAGAGAAAGAGTATAAATAGAAGCTTAAGAATAATATAAAAGTTTATGAAGATGCATAAATTCACAGTCTTGAGCAGTATTTTAGTAGCCAAAATACAATTCTTCAATAATTAAAACATTACTTGGCACATAATTTCAGAAAATAATTATTGCAAACTAAAACCACAATAATTTTATTTGTAATTTGCATGTCAAATTTACAGAAAAGAATGTTTCAGCATATTTAACCTGAATAGAAAATGGCCTAGTAATAAGGAAGGCGCCTCAGCCTCAGAACAATGTGCATATCTGCTTACATACATTTAATTCCTCACAGTCATATTTCATGAAAGAAAATACCTAACATGATAGACTTGATATCTAAAGGTTTTCAAACAGGTTGGTATGCAAAAGTT
The DNA here is from genome assembly GCA_013400735.1 of Pomatostomus ruficeps. NCBI lineage: Eukaryota > Metazoa > Chordata > Aves > Passeriformes > Timaliidae > Pomatostomus > Pomatostomus ruficeps. Next base: position 29,740 of record VYZT01034622.1, on the reverse strand, counting down.
TTCAAAAACCTCTATTATGCCTTCATTCTGAATGAATTGTTCTACAAGTCCTGTCCTCAAGCACAGTCCCGTGAGTTTCTCAGTAGACACGGGTACATGGGATGCAAGGGTGGGGCTGGAGGTGCATCTTCCCAAAGCCCCTGCTGATGGGTTCCTGACATGTGCTGCCCCAGCTTTATCAATAAGAAATCTGGTCATTTCAGATTAGTCTCTAAGCAATGCCAGCTGTCTCCCTTTCTAACACTTCCAGGATGCTTTTAAACTTTTTTCACAATTTGTTTGGTAACATTACTGCAGAAAGGCATGCGTAACTGACTATGGCAAGGAAAATATTGCCTATCATTCACTAACAAGCTAGATATTGGTCTCCTTTGATTAAAAAAAATAATTCTTTAGACTCGAAATCAAACAACGTAAAGCTAAAATACCTTTACTTTTAAGGTTCCCAGTTAAAAGAAAAAATGTTATATAGGGAAGTGCCACTTCTGTGGATATGTACAGTATTTGCCATATCAGACAGTTTAGAATAAAAAAACTCCCTCTTATCTTTGGGTTACAAGTGTTTTGCAGTTGCCTCTCCTAATGAGGAACAGGAAATTGGTGTTGTAAAAAAGTGAAGTTATGGGAGAAAAATGAAACTTATGGGGGATGTTTGTTTACTTCATATTGATATTCATATCCTTCACACAAATTTTCCAAAGCATTCACCTACATTATTTGCTCAAGATGAACATGGGAATTACAGTCACAAATAGAACCACTGGATGGAGCTGTTTGTTGTGACTTTTATTCTACTTTGGGATATTAGATACCTGTAGGTACAAACAAACTACCCTCAGGGAAAAAAAGAAGAGAGAATTAGGAAAAGATGACAGGGGAAATATACAGAAAATTAATCATAACCCTGGACCTAATTAGACAAACTATTGAATAGAGACAGCTTGACTGAAAGGGACAGTATACTAGGAAATTGTGAATAAAGCTGAGAAGTAAAATTTCCCTCAATCATTGCAGTAATATCCTATTCAGGTTTCTCACTGGATGTTTAGTGCTTAAGAGATTGTGTTTGCATGTATTTTTCTCTTCTGTCTTTAAAAAAATGTAACACTTTCAATTTAGTGAAACAGACACCGTTTATTTATAAGCAAGAAATGAATGATAGGAACAATAATGAATGATAAAACAGCACTAAAACTCCACTTTCACTACGCTTGCCTGTGTTTTCTTCATATGCAAGTTTACTAATTCTAGTGTAAATTGATTAAAATAAAAAGGCAAAATCTGTGAAATGCAGCAACAAACTCTTAATCATATGCTCATTAGTACTTTGGGAATTTTTGAATTTTATATTTCTAATGTTTGGAAGTGCTAGAATGATTTCTAATTTCATGAAATGGTGATGGTGGTGGTGGTGTATACAGGGGAGATCTAATTCTTTTATTCATTTGTTTCATCCATCTCAGAGCAAAATGTGGGAAGGTAATTGTTCTGAAAAATAAAGGAAAAACCCCAGCAGAACCTCTAGACAAATTCAGTTTATTTGATCTCTCCTAGAGTTGTTCAAAACCCCCAAGAATTTAATGAGAAATTTAACAGAATTATTATTAAAATGATAAGTTAATTCCCACCACAATCAATACTGCAGCTGTAAAAAAGGTGTGAAAGAGCAAATATTGAAAAATAAAACTATTAGAAGGATAGTTCAGAGAGGTGTTAATGGAAATTAAGGATGAGAAAAACTAAACCCTAAAAGAAGAAAGCTTTCAATTGAAAACAACTAATGCTTTTTTCAGAAAAAATAAAATTAAAATAAAAAGAACCACATGAAGGGATTGGTGTCAAGCTGTAGAACCTCAACAATATGATAATCATTGTCCATATGATTATTGTACCTTTTGATAAAAGGAAGGGGGTCATGAAATACGTAAGATGACAAAAGTGAAAAAAATAAGCCTTTGAAAAGATCTATAAAATATTTATTGAAATTCCTTCTGTGTGCTCAAGAAAGTACACAGAGCTAGTGACAGAGATTAAATGTTCAGCATCTACACTGAGATATGTTGAGGTTTTAATGTACTGAATATTGATTGTGTGATGAGTCCTAGAAGTTTGTTTCCTGCAGTTTCTCACAAGGGGAGGGAGAAACTGAAACATCACAGAAGATTCATGTACATGAAGTAGGGTGTTAATGGCTTTGTTGAAAGGAAAATCTTCTCTTCAGTCTGTGCACGTCACTAATGATGTCTAAAAGCCCATCAGAATTGCTCAACTTTTTGTTCATGAGGGTTGGGAAGTCTGAGACTCGGTTTGTGGTTACTTTTAAGATGGGAGCTTCCAAGTAAAATGCTGGGCTCTAAAGAAGTCTCTTAAGGATTTTTCTTTTGCTTTAGGTCATCTTTTCAGCACTTGGGAAGTAAAAATCCCGTTCCAGTAAGAATATACAGCTCAAGAAAATTAATAACTGGCATGGCTTGCAAATAATAAAAGTATAAGAAAATCATAGTTGATCTCAGGTTAATATTCCTGGTATGGTTGCAGAGTTTTACCAACACAATTCCCTTGCACCTATGATCCATTCAAATAAAAAGTCTCGCCCGATCCACAATCCTCTTGACATTTTCTCAAGCTTAACAACTGAAATGATGTAAGAAAAAATGGCCAGCCCCTTCACTTTGAAGAAGTAATTTATGCCTGGTAAATCCATTGGCAAAGAACTCTGTTCTGCAAGCTGTTGGTCTCAAAAGCTACAAGTTGAATTTGGCCTGCACGAGTGCTTCAGGCCATCTGCAATTTTTTGGTCAATGGATCTTGTCTCATCTTCCAGGAATTACTTGGACTCTGCAAAATTAGCTTTTATGGTTGAGCAGACATCAGACCCCACAGTAGCCTACTGTCATAGGGAATGAAGGATGCAGCTCGAGGAGGTAGATGGGAGCTTGCTTGTAGTAGTCACACATTGCTTCCATTGCTCACCTTGCTCCCCATCCACAACATCCTCTTGTTCCCTTGTGCCACAGCCAAGACAATATTATAGGATAGGGACTCAGAAAATGATGCTGCATACCTCTAAAGATGACAAATCTTACGGCCTCACACAGCTTGAGGGAGAAAACCTATGAACCAAAATGAGCATTAGAAAATATCTGTTGACTAATTCAATAAAGTAGGGAGCCTGCATAAATCATAAACAGGTTAAATGGAGCTCTATTTATTGTTGTTTTTATTTTAAAAAAATAGAATCCTTTTTTATTTATCTTCTTCCAAAATTTTTAAATTAAAGAATTTAAAATTTTTCCAGATGTTGATGTGCAAATAATGACACTCAGTATACTGTGGCAGATGTATCAACAATCCTTCCTGTGCTGACATGAGCAATGTTTTCACAGGTAGGAAGGTGATCAGTTCACTCATGCATCTGTTTCTAAACACCATTTTGAAAAGCCATGGTTGAAAATCTATTTTCAACATGAAAATGAAGCTAAAAGTACTTTTTGGAAGGAAAAACTTTTATGGGAAATAATTTTTGCTGTTTCTGACAAGGAAGGAGATCACTAGGCCAGCTGTTTGTTCTCTTTGGTCAAAGTTAAACTAGAATAACAATTCCAGTCAGGCTTGTTGATTTTTTCTACAGAAAATGCCTTAACCTATTTCAATTGAGATTCTGATGAGCAATAGCCAAAAAATAAAAAAGAAGTAATAGGAATTTTCTTACAAATGCTGCAGGGAAAAGATATGCTAGATTTTGTGGTGGAATATAGTTATATGCTGACCTAGAGTCTACACAGTCTGTAAGTATGTGTTCGCAGGTCTTCTGTACGGGTTGAGGGGCACAACACACTCAAAAGTCTTCTCACTGGAGATATCCTTGCAGTGTAGTCCACCAGCTGAGCTCTTCTGTAATCCATTTCAGCCACACTTTGCTGGCTGATCAACTTAAAAAAATACGTCTTTGTCCAACTGGCTTATTTTGATTAAGTGGCTAATGAGCTATTCAGTAAACAGTTGAATTTTCAGACTCTCGAACCAAATGGAATACTGCAAAATAGCTTCAATCACTTTCCCTGAGAGAGGCGTACTTTTGTGCCAGGAGATGAATGCAGTTCTCACTAAAACAATAAAGTCATGTAAAGTTATAGGACTTCCTAACTCCATCACTCACACCTGCACTGAAATGACCCATTGCTCACCCATGCAGAGATCTAAAAATCTTAGTAGATATTGCTGTCACTCATTTTTTGATAAGTTCTCCTGGCAAGCAGAAAAAGGTCGTGCTTATAGATCATTTCTTTATTCCACAGGCTACAATTTACTTTTCTTTATAAGCAGGAAAATGGGGGAAACAAAGAGTAACTGACTCATGTTGGCTGTTGAAGACTTGCAATATTGGTGCTTCCTTTGCTTGAGCTATTCAGCCTACAAAAAAAGAGGATTTGGGTGTTTAATTCACTGTTCTATGTTCAACTTCTCTGTGATGCTCTTTATTAAAGAAAAAAGAAAAAGGAAGCTGATGAAATAAAAAAAAAATCCAGCAGCCAGGAATCACAGTTTTTAATCAGGTTTCTGTAGACATACATAAAGCAGGGAGAGCCAGAAAAAGCGAAATTTCTTTCCATCTCATTTCACAATACAGCTGAGGAATCTAATGAGTCTAGACTCTTGTTTCATTCCTTTTCTGGTGACTTTTATTCTATAGAGCATTATTTGAAACATAAAACTGTATTTGTTATCATTTATTTACAAGTCAAGATATTTATTTTATAATTATTCTGAAGAACATGAGACGCTGTTCAGGCTGTATATATTTTAAGTACTTAAAATGATATATATCCTTTCTTCATAGTCTGAGGATAATTTTCACACATAGTATAAAAACATGCAGTATAAAGTTAAGAATCATCTCACACTGGATGTGTGAGATTGGATTAAATCCTGTTCTTTCCTGGATCTGTGTGACATAGTTTAGCAAATTTTGTAAACATTTCCTGAGTCATCAGCCTATATTTAGCAACCTATATTTACTACAGAATGATACATATGCATGAAAGGTCTGGAAAGGAAACCCAAAGAGCTTTGTGACACGAGTTATTATTGATGGTAAGCTCTTCAGTATAGCATTCATATTCATATTCAGGAAAGCTGACAATGAAAGATGACAGAAATGTTATGCAACTAAGTGACTGGGTGGTAGTATGGAATATAAAGATCAACGTATACAAAGGTAAAATAGGACAGGCAAGGGAAACCTCACTGTGCCTCCAAATTCACCTTTATGCATGCAGTGGTGGCCTTGCATTTTTCCTCTACAGAGAAATCCTGATGTTTTGACACACAGTTTCACATAAGCACTGGCTCAGGAACGGTTATAAAAGTAAAACAAGTTACAGTGATTCAGAAAGCAATAGCTAACAAAGCAGAAAACCTGTCTGAGTGTACTCAGCAGGGCCCCATCTTGAGAATTGTGTGCTATTTGTTCCCCTTTTGTTAAAAGACATATACTAGATCTTAAAAAGGCACAAAAAAGAGCACCAAGGTTCACCCTGTACTGTTACAATCAATTGTAAAATGAGATAATTCTTTCTTCCAATTCATCCTTTGGAAAAGAACATCTGAAATGTAAATTTGTGGGAAAAGTTTTGCTTGCTTTTTCCTGTAGCACTTCCTGACTTAGTCTTAGAGAAATCTTAGAGAAAGAATTTGACGTTCTTATTTCTTTCTCTTTTAAAGAAAGTGGGAGACTAGATGATTCATTTTTCTGGGACTTATATAAAGTTCTTTGTATAAACTAGTTAAAAGCTAATATGATGTTCCTGATGGTTTTGAAGTAAAAATGTGTAGAAAAAGTTAAACAGTATTAACTCAAACTAGAGATTTGAAGAAGAGAGGTAGGAGTGCAAAATCAATTTGAAAAATAACATAGGAAATTTTGACTGAAATAAGTTATGCTGTCTATTTGTACTTCAGAAAGGACAGAGTCAAACACTAAAGATTCTGGAAATTTAAGCTGAAAACCTCCCTGCCACCAAAGGAAAGAAAAGAGGTTAAAATAGCAGTCAACTGTTACTTTTACACTTACAGAAATATCTCCTTAGAGAATACAGCCTTGTTTTCAGCTTTGCTGTTACCATCATAAAAAATGTCCAAACCAACAAACAAACCCAAACAAAAAAACAGAAGTGAGAAACGCAGTTCTAGCCTTTCTGCACTTCCTTGTGCAGTTGCATTAAAAACGTGTTAACCATTCTCTTTCAGACTACCACACCTAAATTCCAGCTTTTTCAAGAGTATCAGGCAAATATGTAATATATACTCTAGAAATTGTATGAGAATAGAATCTGTTATTAAAGTTCCACAGGTTAGACACAGTGCACATTTTAATTCTTACCTACGAAAATCAAATATCTTTTTAGGAATTTTAGTTTACATTGCTGTTTAAAACTTGACTATTTTTTTTTTTTTTTTTTTTGAAGATGTGGTGAAAAATCTTGACATTATTGTAAAACAAATAGAAAGATTCTGTCTTTGGTATGAATATGTGTCTTTTGGTGATATGAAAACCTCTAGCTGTATATCTAAAGACATCATTTGTGCCACAGCATTTCAATCAAGATAAAATAGCCATTCATCCATTCATATTATTCTGTAATGTACTTTATTTGCTATAATTGCATATAAGGAAGAATAAATAATGTCATTTTTGGTCACAAATATAATACCTACACCAGAAATAGGTATCAAACCAAATTGCACTGACTTGATGCTAAAGCACAATAATCAGGAGTTGTTTTTTGGCAAAGTTTTTGCAACATCTACAATCCAAGGAAAGAAAAGTTCAGACGAAATAAAAGTAAAGAAGATTTTAAAATACTGATACTCTAATATAAATTTTAATATAATAGAAAAAAATGAAGACACGATCACATTACTACTTCAAAATGTAACAGTGATTGTGTACTATTGTGTTTTTATATTTAGAGTCAATTTAATCTTAATTCATATTTATGTGATTGTTTTACTCTTTGTCATGAAAACAGGTCAACTTTATGTCACTTTTGTTTCTTATATGAAAATAAGGCATTAATTTCTTCCCATTTTAATACATTTTGGCATTTCTAAATGATGAACTTTAGTTTCACACAGAGCAGTTCTAATTCCTCTGCTCAAATTATCTGTTCAGGGTCTCTTCCAGCTACCTGGCATGGCTACAAAGGGAATATGCTCTTGCTTTTGTGTCTGGACAGCTGTGGATATTTCTGATGATGTCCAGTCTTTCTATCTGTTTGTCATAATTATATGCATACTAAATAACTAAATGTTCACAAGTAATCATCAAAAATTTCTATTGAAATTCCAGAGATTTATTAATGTAAAAAATTTCTTCAATAGGTATATTTATACATATACTTTTTTCCTTCAGAATATCTCCTTTCTCCATTTTATGTTTATTGTTTTTTCTCTTGACAAGTCTGTAATTTAAAAATTTATAGTAATTTGAATTCTTAATTCCTAGGTGCAGAATGTAGTTATAAATGTAATTTTGTGTGTTATTTTGTGTGTTTTGTTCTTAGTGCTGGTTTATTCATTAGCTAATCCATTGTGTGTTTCTGTGCAATATCGTTGCTTTGAGGTAGAACAATGCTTTTAGAGTTAGAAAATAACCAGGGCGTATATTGATTGAAGAAGAGAATCCTTCCTATTTTCTGTGAGAGGACAGTAAATGAAGAGTGATTTTAGCTGTGGTTTGTTTTGTTCAGCGTGGAACAGTTGCTGTGTTGAGTCTAAGCCTCACTTAGCAGGAAATCTCCCCACCAGCAACTTAAAAGTCTTTCATGGTCCTGATATAAAGGCTAGTTTCCTCCTTCAAAGGCTAGGCAGAGGCTGCGAGTCTGGAGGATGCGAGTCAATACTCTTATGGCATATTTTTTCTTTTTCTGTAGTACCCTAGTCCTAAATGCGTGTTGTTGCTGTTGTTGTTTGCGTTTTTTGTTTGTTTGTTTGTTTATTTTTTGGTTTTTTTTCTTGAATAGACATCATGAGCAATAGTTTATTTTTATGGTGTCTCGTAGCCATTTTCAGAGTTTGCGGGCCAGACTAATTAGAGTCCAGACACAGGATTGGAATGACCTTGTGTACCATGTATTTTCCATTTGCAGAGCTGATTGAGAGAAATGGCTGTGACTGAGGACCACTTACACATCATGGCAATCAAATGTGTGAGCTGGCCTCAGGATGTCCTGAGGCTAAAAGGAAGAATTCCTGAGAAATTTGCCTTGGAGTGATTAAATTCAATGTTTGCAGACAGTTACTTTCTCAGTGAAAAGGTAGGTTTACTGGTAATAGAACTTGACAGGCACTTGCTTTTGCCAGTGAATATGAACCTGCAACATATGGCCAGATGCACTCACTTTACGTTCACTTGCTGCAATGATTGAAAAATTAATTTTGAAATCCAAAGGCCTGCAACTGACAGCTTTCTAATGATGAGTGATGTGGTTATACCAAATTGTCTAAAAAAATATTTCTTGAATTCTGGTCTTCTGATTCATGTCTTTATGTTTACTGAAATATTGCTTTTTACAGTGTCACTGTGTACAGTGCCAAAATGATTCTGATACTGTTCACTGAAGCTATGTTTTTATGTTTTTAATTAGTATAAATTGTATTATATCATATTGGAATTTACATAGGAGNGGATGGTGGAGAGTTGGTAGAAGCACGTAGCTGGAGACAGAAGCCTACAGTGGAGGAAGATTCTTCCTGGAGCCCCAGCAGCCTCTCTCCCTCTCCTCTGGATGTCCAGAAGTGAAGTTCTCTCCAGCTGTGCTTAGCTCCTTTTTAACTAGTCCCATTCCTCCAGTATCTCTGCTGCCCTCTGCGGGGGAATCTCAGATACCAGAGAATTTTAGATAACAGTCTAGCTAGTCGCACCCATCTCAGAGCCAACTCTTTGTCTTTCTTAATCATCTGCTGATTATCACCTCCCAGCAACTAGTCACCCACCCATTATCATCCCCTAGAAACAAGAATGGGGAAAAATTCCTAAGACAGAGAAACAAACAACAAAAATAGGAAAAACTGTCTCAAACCCCCACAGGGACTGAGAGCAATGTGTTTTGGGTAAAGATATTCAGTATTTAATCAGTCCATAGTAAGCATATATAAAGAACTTAATTCCCTAAGTTTACAATCCAGTTATTAATCATCAAAGCTATTCAGTTTTCTTACTTCTTTATGTTTTTCCAAAACAACTTTTAATATTTTCACTTATTTTAATTTCAGTTCTATTTCCCCATGTGAGTAGAACTGTGAATATGATTTAAGATTCTTATTGTCATCACGGTGTTATTACAGGTGCTATTGTTATCCTAGGTGAGACTCTTGCTTTGAGTAAGATAGTTTTACATATTGAACTGAACATAAACAAATATGAAGAATGTCTATGCTTCAACCATAATGGAAATCTGTCGTGCTCTGGTAGTGGAAAATGAGGACTCTCCCTAACATGAATGCACCTAAGATTAATGCACTAAAGATAAGATTAATAACCTGAATTTTTATGCTGAGAAGGCAAGGTATCACTGTAGCATCAGCAACTCCTGCCCCAGGTTCCCACGACAGCTACTGAAGAGTTATGACATCCCTGAACATTGCAAGGAAAGGCAGCAGTATGATAGGAATCTGTTCTTCAGAAGAGGCCGGGGACATGGCAATCTGGAACCTGAGTCAGTAAGACACCATTGCAGAGAAGGGACAACCCCTCTCTGGAATGTACAGTCCTCTATTCTAGGAAGCCTTGGCAATGCCTGAGCTGGAGAGCTTTGTCCTGTGCAGCAAGTGATAATGGGCAGAGCTCTAAGAAATGTGATGTATTAGGTTTACATGGCCAGGTTTAGTAGTGTGGGAGCTATGGGGGTGGCTTCTATGAGAATCTGCAGGAAGCTTCCTCCATGTGCAGCAGAGCCAGTGCCAGCCGGCTCCAAGATGGACCTGCCACTGGCAATCAGAGATGATGGTAATGCCTCTGTGATAACATATTTAAAAAGGAAAAAAAGTTATTGAGCAGATGTAATTGTGGCCAGAGAAGAGCAGGGTGAGAATATGTGCAAGAAACAACTCTGCAGACACCAAGGTCATTTGAGAAGGAGGGGCAGGTTGTGGTCCAGGCGCTGGAACTGAGATCTCCCTGCTGCCTATGGTGCAGCCCATGGTGAAACAGCTGAGCCCCTGCAGCCCCTGGAGGACCACGGGGCTGCAGAGATTCAGTGAAGACCCACTCTGGAGCAGGTGGATGCTCAAGAAAAGGCTGTGAACATATGGAAAACCCATGTCATGGCAGGCTCCTGGCTGTGACCTGCAGACCCATGGAGAGAGAACCCTGTGCTGTAGAAGGTTTCCTGGTAGGACTTTTGACCCTGTGGAGGACCCATGTGCCTGAAGGACTGTGTCCCATGGAAGAGTGACCCACGTTGCAGCAGTATATGAAGAACTGTCTCCCATGGGATAGACTCACATTGGAGATGTTCATGGAGAACTGTCTTCTGTGGGAGGGGCACCACACTGGAGCAGTGGAAAGGCTCTTCTTCCTGAGCACTGGGAAAAGCAACCTGTGACGACGTGACCATAGCCCCCATTCCCATCTCCCTGCACTGCTGGGTTAGAAATTAGAGCTGGGAAGGAGGGAGAGGTGGGGGGAAGGTGTTTTAAAGATTTATTTTACTTCTCATTATCCTGCTCTGATTTTGTTAGTAATAAATTTAAATAATATCCAAAATTCAAGTCTATTTTGCCTGTGATGGTATTAGGTGTGTGACCTCTCCTGGTCTTTATCTCAGCCCATGAACCCTGCATTAAATTCTCTCTTCTCTGCTCAGTTGCAGAGGAGAGTGATAGAATGATTTTGGTGAGTTCCTGGTGTCCAGCCGGGGTCAACCCAGTACCTATAGAAAAGGAGATCAAATAAATTGGGATTGTTTAGTTTGAAATAGGAAGGAAGACATGAATACAGCTTCCTGAAACTCCAGATATACACCATTAGTATGCTATTTTTGGCCCCAAATCCTAAATTTCGTCTGAGTTTTAGTGTGTCCTAATGGATGTACAAGATACATACTGCTTTACTAGTAAGCCCCAAAGTTTTTTTCTAAATGCACATATCTGTGAATATATTCCTACTGCTTGCAAAAGTTCTATTTTTTCTATCAACTCATCAAAAAGTGAGACCACGATATTTTATTTATTCAGAGATCGTAGTCTCCTACTTTTCTGACTGTTAACAGCTCCAAATGCCACTCAGTTGCAATTGAAACTACTAATCAGAATTAAAAAAAAAAATAATTTGGCTGTGGACTGAAAATTAGACAGTCATTATGAAGGCGGATGTGGGAAGACAAAGAGTGAAGGAGAGAAAATGTGAGATTCAGCAATGTTCTTCTGACTAGAAAGTGATTGTGTAGGTGGACTTCCAGAGGTTTGTCTGAATATTACCTGTGCAGCAGGCTCCTGATGGGAATGACAGAATTCATTTCAGTGTCTACCATAAGAAGGGTAAAGAAAGAGAAGGAGAGAGAAAAAAAAGAAAAAAAGCCTTGTTCATTAATCAGTTTGTTAGACAAGAGGATCTGCTCTATAATGAGCTGCCTCTGAGACTTACAGAAAGAATTGGAAATAGTTTTACTAGAGAAGACTGATAGCTTAATGTGAAATATAGCACACTAGGCATTTTTTCACTAAGATGCGATGGCCAGAATTTGGGTGCTAGAAATATGACATTTTTTGGTGCTATAATATTGCATAAAATAGTCATGATACAGCAGATTATTTCAGAAAACAACTAATAGAATTAAACAGGAGCTGATCTATTCACTACTTAAGTCTACCCTTCACACTCTTGAGAAGTCAGAGGTGAAGGTATGTACATTTCCATTACATGTGGTCATTCAGGGCTCTGAGTTATTCTGCTCCCCAGGTGACTGGGTATATATGGAGTCTGAGAGATGAATACTGGAATTAGCTTAAGCGTGTTTTGTAAACCTGAAAATGTGTTGTAATTACATATATATATATATATATATGTATATGTTGCATACACATTGACCCTTAAAAAATTTATCCCCATGAAGAACACTATATTTTTGGTGACTGAAAATGCGCAGATAGTTTTCATTCAAGACTAACAATAATTTTTCAATTATGTTTTCTTTTTAATTATTGTGCAATAGCATATACTGTTATATGTGAACTGATCTTTGTGACTAGAGAAGGGTGATTATATCATCTTGCTAATGTACAAGCAAATTCCAATTCCAGTATCTAACTTAAACGAGCAACATTAACTGTGTGTTGATGAAAGGGATTTTTCAATGGAACTAGCAAATATGGAAAGCATGTGTCTGATTTAGATGGAGTGGAATTACATCTGAAAGGTACTGAAGGGATACATTTTGTTTAAGGTAGAAGTGGACTTTGAAAATATACTGACACGTCTTAGCATCTGAGATAATTTAGATTGTGGGGTACGTTTATAGACACTGTTTTCAGGGGTGTTAAAGAGGGAACTGCATCAGTGAAAAGTTTGTGTCTGTGTCTTCTCAATTAAAGATTTCTCTTTTATGCTATAATGAAACTTTATGTATCACTTTTGTTTAGAAAAAAAATTCCCACAAAAAGTTATTAACACATGATGTAGCTGTACACTCAGAGAAAAATAATTACTTTTCCAATAAAACATGTTGAAACACTTCTACAGCATGAGACAGTCATTTGTAGATGCAGTCTTTTCCATTACTAAATACTAGAAGCTACATAAGTGGAATTTTTACTGTTCCCTTACTCATTGCAGTATCAGCCTTGTCTTCCCTTGCCTAGCTTTCCACCAATTTTTAACTTTCAGTGTGGAAGTATGGTACTGTAAATGCTGAGAACTGCAAGAGAAAAGTGTATCAGGGTTGTGTGGCAACACTTTGGTAGAGGAGAGCTCCAGAAGGGGCGTCTGTGAGGCAATACCAGAAGCTTCCCTCGGGTCTGACAGAGCCAACCCCAGCTGGCTCCAGGACAGAACCACTGCTGGCCAAGTCTGAGTCCATCAGCAATGGTGGTAGTGCCTTTGGGATAACATAGTTATAGGGGAAGAAGGAGGGAGAGGAAGTGCTCCAGGGTAAAGTTCTGTGTTGTGCAGGGAGTTTAGGAGTACAGGGAGACCATTAGGCCTCCCTGAACCATAGAGAGCATGAAGAAATAGCTACAAAGGAGGATTACATGGAGTCAGGTTCACATTTAGTCAGACTTCATTGTAATCAGTGTCAGGCTCTCTGGATGATACTGGCTGAAAGCTGCGTGTGCTGTGCATTGCACATGGCAGTCCATTATCCCAGTGGCTGTTAGCCTAGCTGAGAGAGTAGCAGTCAATGGAGAGGTGACTGTTGGGCAGTTCTGATATGTTTTAATCCATTACTGAATCCTTTTATCCAAAGCTGTAGCACTGCTCTGCCAATCAATCTGTAGGACACTGTCTCTGTGCAAAGCCTTAATGGACAGCTGTCTCTCACTATCAAAGTGTTTCCTGAAAGAACAAAATCTTTTGTACAAAATAGAGATGTCCTGAGTGTAAATCCCGTCTGTTCTGCAATACGAAGCAGAACTGATGGTAGAGGGGTTTAGTATCTGATGACTGCACAAAGCATCACTGGGTTAAGGTGACCCCACACTGCATTCTTACCAGTGTAGTTTAGTGCCCACGGGTGACACTGCTTCCTAAAAACAAAGCATGCTTTTCTTGTATAGAAGCATCACCCATAGAACATGCCTACAAATCTATGTTTTAATCTGTCAGATTCATTTCCCATATGTTCAAGGAAGTGTGAGAGTGCTGTCCTTTCCCACAGTGTTTCTGGCCATCCGGGCTGTGCTGGGAGAACAGTTGCTGTGCAAGAGCTCTTGAATTGGCAAGGTGACACACTTAATATGTAGAAATCACAAGAACTGTCTTGTCAGTTGAAAGAAGCTTCCTCAGGTCCTTCAAAACACCAGACAGCTCTCGCCTTGGCTAGTTAGGAATCATCATTAGATCTCTCTGTTCACAGGGGTACTTTAGTATGACTTCCAGAAACTGGAAAAGTTAAGTATAGAGCAATTATTCCCCCAGCCCAAAATATGGCTTACAATAAAAACTTGGAAAATAACTTCTTTGTAATTTTTCAAGTCTCACAGTTCCCTCTATTTTTTACTCTTCTGAGGAAAATATATACCATTAAAAAAAATATTTTGTCAAGTAAAGGTACTGAAGAAACACTTTGCTAAGCATTAAGAAAACCAAATCTTATTTATATTGAAAGCAGAATAAATCTTTATTGGTTCAGTTTTGGCTGTGATTATTCTGTAAAACAGGTTAATTCTGTAAAACAGAATGCTGGCATGACAAGTACAAGAAAACATTCACCTGCTCTACTTAAACAGGAAAAAAAATTATATAGATTTTAGTGCATGTTGATATAAATTATGCTAATTCATCCTTCAGAGGGATAATTTATTTATGTGACCATGTTTTCAAAACTTCACTTGATGCATAAATGTACTATTATGTACTGCAGATGTCCCTTGTGTCTGACAGTGGTGTAAAACCCAACAAATAGCAATTATCTAAACAGATGCATTTTATGAATACAATGTAGGCCCCTCATATTTGAATCCATAATGAAATCTTTCACAGTGTTTTCCTAGTGTTTTCACAGTGGTTTCCTAGTCCTCTTCTTTTGACAGCATCATGGTAGGAAATTCTAAATTCTATACTACAGATACTAATTACACTAATTGGAAGCACAGCATTGCACATGTTATTTTAGTCTGTGCTTTGCAGGGAACACCTGTTTGGAAGCACAGGTTAAACTATAAAAATCTTAATAATTGCTGAGACAAGGGTGTCAGTTACAAAGATAATCCACATTTGAATAAGACAGTTTTCAACATTCAGACACCACTATCAGAGATCCCTCGGAGGCTTAAAGACATACAGGAAAAACAGAACTTAATTGGAAAACAAGTTGGACTGAATAGTAAGTGAAATATGTAAATCCCTTTTTATTAATCTATTCTGCTAATTTAATCTCTTGAGTCTTGGTTTCAAATTGACATATGAAAATATAGCTATAATCAGTAAAATATCAATATGCATATTTAACACTAAGTATGAGTTCTTATATTTGAAGCAACTTGAATATAAATGTCTCCAATAAGCATTTAATTTAAATTTATGAAGACAGTCCCTCTGCTAATTAGAAACCCAGAGATTGGTAGAAGTGTAGCTATCAAATATTGGTATAGTGCTTACAAATGACAAGTTCAGTAGCCATGTAATCAGTTCAAAGTTATGTAAGCAGTAAAAGATCATGTCCTCAGGGATTTTCTCAAATTTCTTTGCACTTTTGTTCTTTTGTTTTCCATGACAGGTTCTACAAAGCTTGAGTACTATGTATGAAAGGGAATATAGAAAGCAGGCATTTGCCTACTCATGCTGAAGTGTTTCAGTATTTGGAAAAAGGCAGCACAGTATATGGCATGTGTTGAATGTGCAACAATTAACTATTAGTACCTTTATGTTTCATTCAACACATTAATCTGCTCCTGAATCTAGTTTACTTTTTTTTTTTTTGCATGTATGTGTATTTAGTTTAATTTCAACTTCGCTTTCTCATTCTGTATATACTTTGTTTATTCATACACTTGCAGCAAAAGAATTCAAGATTCATAAAAAATACAAAAAAATCAGATAAGATGCTGTCATAGGGAGGTATGCTGGGGCAGAGTTAATTTCATTCACACTGGCTAGAGCACTGCTATGTTTTAGATTTGTGCTGAACATAGAGTTATTAGTACAAAGGTGTTTTTGTTATTGTTGAGCAATGCTTGCACAGAGCCAAGGCCTTTTCTGCTTTTCATACTGCCACACTGGCAAGGAAGTTGGGTGTGCATGGAAGGTTGGGAGGACACATTGGGGCAGGTGACCCAAACTGACTGAAGTGATATTCCAGACCATATGGCATCGTGCAAGTATTTAAAGTGGAGGAAGAAGGATGAAGGGGAGGTATGGCAGTGGTGAGCAGGTGGTAAGTAATTGCACTGTGCATCACTGGTTTATTATTATTTACCCTTATTACTGTATTTTACAGTTATTTTCATTTATTCAATTGTTCTTATTTCAACATACAAGTATTACTTTGACTCTCCTCTCCACTCTGCTAGGTTGTGGGGGGAAGAGGGGACAGGGTTGAGCAAGTGGCTGTGTGGTGTTTAAACTTCAAATGGGCTTAAAATCATGGCCGCAGGAAACAGAGTTATTTACCTGGTCCTCATTTCCCATCATTTTCCTGTAGAAAGATAGCATAGATATGGAGGACGATAACATGTTAGAACTGACTCCCAAGCACGCTGTGTTATGCCTGCAGTTGAATTCAGCACAGGCTAAAAGGCACAGAATTTCTATATATGTATACACAGATGACATTCCAAGGCACAGTGTGGTTTAGTGGTAAGTGCAATGCACCTGTGGAATGTAGTGATGACAGCATTTACAAATAACTTTTCTTGAAGGGAAAGATCCATAACATGTTTTGTAAGATCCATAATGAGAAAAAATTACTCCATTCCATTCATTATTAATGTCCCAGATGCAGTTACATGTCATGGTTAGACAGGGAATATGCCAAATATACACATGCGTAGGCATATATAAAAATATATATACACATACACACACACAGGGGTTGCAGAGGCTCTGGAAGATCTGAACAGGAACAATCAGTGCTGGTGGTGCTCTCTGGTATGCTCGAATATCGTAAAAAAAGTAACACAATTTTAGATTACACACAGTTGAGTCTATCTGAAAATACATGTTTCTTTATATTCTAGTACTTCCTACTTAATTTTAGGTGCACTAGAGGGAAGGGAGGAAGGAAAGAAAAGAAAAAGAAAGAAAGAAAGAAAGAAAGAAAGAAAGAAAGAAAGAAAGAAAGAAAGAAAGAAAGAAAGAAAGAAAGAAAGAAAGAAAGAAAGAAAGAAAGAAAGAAAAAGAAAGAAAGAAAGAAGAAAATAAAAGAGACTTTGTTTTCCTTCAATTTTTCCCACACTGGGCAGCATCTCTGGACTCATAAATGGCTGGTAATGAAGTATGATAAAGCAGAGTTTTCTACAGCTTGTACTCTTATAGGGGAAAGGAAAGAGGGATAGAACTGAGTCTCTCAATCTTTTGCTCTTGAGATTGTGAAATTATACCCAATGCTGTAATAATAATAATAATAACAATAATAGCTAAAAACCCGTTACAGTCTGCATTTTAACATTTGGTTATACAATGATTTTATAACTGGGGGAACTTCATGAGTGACCTCTTGCCCTGTGTTTTTGTGAGCTTGTGATCTCAAAATGAATTACCTGCGTTTATTGCCTCTGACCAAGGTAGGACTCATTGCTTGATCTTTGGAGATTTGTTCAATGTTGATATTTTAACCTAAATTTTTAGGTGAGTTAGAATAATTCTTGGACCTTCTTTCTTCATCAGTTAATTTATTTTCCTTCACGGATTGTCCAGAGGTATATTTCTTATGCAGTTATGATTTGTATTTCTAGAAAAGTATAAATAAACTGTATCCCTAAAATATTAGAGGTAAACACTGCCATTTTCTTTGCAACAACAAGTGAATGCAAAAGCTATCAGATTGTGCTATTATACTTCCCAAAGGAATGCCAAATGGTGTTTTATGAATGTTATTAATATAATATGCAAATGATCTGCTTGGCTTTTGCTCCTCTCTTTGGGTTAACCTAGTCAATCAGTCAGATGCTGCTAATGAGAAAGCTGATGAAAGCTTATCCAGCTGTTGAGAAGGTCAATGAAATGATAGACCCCTCTCTCTTTTTCCTTGCCCTACAGCTAGAATACCATAAATAGCAATGTTTGAATGATTAACTGAAGTCACCTGGGCATTGATAAGGAACTCTGAAGCAAGTTGTTATAAAGTTTCCTGTAACATACATTTATCATAATGTTAGCTATTATAAAAGAATTTAACTTTACCATGTTTTTATTAATAAGGGATGCTCAAAGAAAATAAAGGCAGTGAATTTTGAAAGCTTCTTATAATCAGAAAATGCATTCAATCATAAAGATAGCTTTCTAGAAAAAAAATGAAATTGCAGACTGTCCCTTTAAGGTAGCGTTTTTGCTTTTCAGTCTTCTTTTTCATTTATACAGTTTTCTCCCAATATTTTTTCAATCATTTTTTTCAAATGAGCAGAAGTGAAATGTAGGTTCTCATATTCCTACACTCTGTACTGCTGTGCAGACACAGAAAAATTGCTAAGAACCCCTTTTTCATAAGACAGTGCTCACACAGAAGATCAAATTTCTAAAAAATAATGATTGTTTGCTGTCTGGATAGTAATAGAAATCTCTGTGGCAGGGGTCCTTGTAACAGCATCTTCAGCTGACTCAGGATATATGTCCTGAATCACTTTTCTACTTGGTTTTTGTACTCCAGCTGTCCAAGGTCCTACATAACCTCTTCAGCAACATCTGTAATCGTTCATTATTGATTGTATTAATCTTTGTACAAAATTACTCCTAAGTATCTTATCGATGTACAAAGGACTTATTTTACAATGCTGTGTCTGCAGTAACAATTTGTACCTACAGTTATGTACACTATGGCCAGTTCTACAATCTGGAATCACCTGAGATTTTCTGTGGTGGCCCAAGTCTCCACCCAGGATATTAATCTACATATTTCAACGTAACAATTGGTTTATGCACAGCAGAAGCTGTCTGGGGAAATCTCTAGACCTTTCTAAAATTCACAACTGTAGAGTTCCTGCAGCAGTTAGTCAAAAACTTTGTTGTGAAGGAGGCTGGGAAGTATCTCAATCACATTTTCTTGTCTCAAGCCAGTCCATTACATCCATCCTGTCTCTATGCAGAGACCATCTGGGGCGTTCCCAAATCAGGTAAATAATAACTTAGTGCATTGGGTGTGTACACAGGCCTTGCTCTGATACCAAATGACACCACAATTATAACCTTAGGGAAAATCTGAATTTGAATCTTATTTTTCCTTTATGACTTTCATTCTAAAGTTATTATCACTGTATGTTTTCCACTTACATTTATGAACTGGCAAAAAAAAAAAATCCTTGGGTGAGAAATTATAAAACAATACTATAAGCTTTGCTCAGAATAATTTTAAAAGTAAGTGGTTTTAAATGTTGAAACTAAGTAAAGAATGTCGCACACTAAAAATATAATTAGATTTGATCAGTGTTTTCTTGCAATGAGAATATAGCTGAGGATGCAAGAACATCATGTTGTTTCTGAGCTTTGTATTTCAATAATTTTATACTAAAATCTCTTAGATGATTGCATTATGCAGAAATATCACCAAATGAAGAATGCTTTTTAGATGCTATTATTCCAGAAAAGTGTGAGTACTACAACTTTAGTCAAAGGTAGATGACTTAAGGATAGCTCAGATAACGAGAGAGCTAAGAAAGTCTGTTTTTGCCTGGAATCTTCTTTTTCTAATTAAATATAATTCCTGTGAAATTTAAACCAATAATGTAATATTTTTGTTATTAGATTTCAGTGTTATATCTTAGAGGCTTTTTTTGTGGAAGAACCACTTCTCCTGAATATCTGAACCTCTGGACTGAAGTATGCTTCCTTGTCTCTCTGAACTTCTACAAGGAATATCTCTAAGAAACAACCTTTGCTGTACTGTCTGAAATTTTCTTTACAGTTCAAGGAAAATATGGCATTGAAGATAATCTTTCCTATGACAGTAATCCTCTATTGGTCAGTGCAATGCAGCTGTTGTGTTTTAGTCCCAGCCAGCAGCTCAGCCCCACACAACCACTCGCTGAATCAGAACTGTAAAAGTAAGAGAGCTCATGGGTTGAGATAAAGACAATTTAATAACTAAAAAAAAAAAACCCAAACAAAAAAAAATACCAGAAACCGCAGAAAAAATTGAAAGAGGAAAATATATAAAATATATTGAAAGAAAGATAAGTGATGCACAAAACTGCAATTGCTCACGCCTCATGCCCAAACAGTCCCAAAACATTGGCAGCCACAGATGACCTTCCTCATGGCCAGTTTTATTACTGAGTGATGCCATATGGTATGGAATGTCCCTTTGCTCATTTGGGGTCAGCTGTCCTGGCTGTGGCCCCTCCCAACTCCGTGTGCCTCCCCAGCCTCCTCACTGGTGGGGTGGGGTGAGGAGCAGAAAAGGCCTTGACTCTGTGCAAGTGCTGCTCTCTGATATCAAAGGCATCCCTGTGTTACCAGCAAGCACAAATCCAAAATACAGCCCCGTGGCAGCTACTGCGAAGAAAAGTAACGCAACTCCAGCCAAGACCAGTACAGCAGCTTATGCAATTCCTTATCAAGTCAAGTTTAAGATGGAGGTCACTTTAGTAAGAGAGCTGACCCAGCATGACTGCTGGAATCCCTCTTGTCTCTACATCTCCTGTTCAGCTGCAGTGAAACCTTTCTAAATTGCCTACAATCTCTGTAGCCTATTTGCTCCAAGGCCTCTTACTCCTGTCTTCAGAAAGTGAGTAGGCATTATAGTGTTTTTTGCCTCAAATTGCTATGAGAGTCCAATTCCAAATGGCTCATTTTTTACAAACTGATGTGCTATTTATTTCCTCACAAACAAGATATTAATCCATTCAACTTTAGTGAGGACATAAAAATGGGGTTATTCTGTGCGTATAGAGTTGTAGCACTTTGCAGTCCTTGGATACATGACAGTAAATGTACCACAAAATTCCCACATTGTCTGTCACCCAGTTATCTCTGGACTAAATACTGTGAATACTTATGTAGTAGTAGACTTCAGAGTAGTATCAGATTCACCCTTTTCATGTAAGCAAAGCCTGTTTTAAAATCAATTAAAGTAATTGCAAAATATGTTCCTTAGATTTCTATGGCCTTTGCTTTATGCCACAAAAAGAACAGATGAATATATGATTACTTATTTTATCAACATTACTCTTTATGTGATTTTTTTGGCATTTGCTATGAGGAATATTTATTTTTAGTTTTCACGAGGCTTTAAAAAGTAATGTAAATAGAGATCTTTCAAATATCTGAATTCTAGGCATATTTGAAGTATTAGCACGTTTGCTATGAATACAAACCAAAGAATTTTTCTGTCATAACAGAAGCAGAAAATTAATTGATTATAACAACACCATTAGAGAGATATTCCGCTTGTGCTGTTGAAAATGACATAAAAGTATTTAAAACACTAGATTTCAAGCCCCATTTTGATTTGATGGGAGAAATCAATAAGCATAAAAGAAGCCTGGTTTTGTTTTAATAGCTTTTTTTTTTCTATTGTGCACTAGTGTCCTGAATTTCTGCTGTTCCTTAATAACATTGCTATTATTTTTGAAAAAGATGAATAGCGTACCAGGGTGCTCTTCCCAGGCTCCTAGCCTTCAGGAGGGCCAGCTCTAGGAGCTGTCCTCAGAGCTGACATGCAGATATTCCCCTTGCCCGGTGCCCTAGCATTACCTATTCCAAAAAGAGAGCCAAGAAAAGACTTACCTTAAAAAGGCTGCATACTTTGTGTAATGATGAGTGTGGCTTCTCAGTTGACACTGTCTGCCAATAGATGATGAGCACTGCCTGTATAAGCAAGGTGTCACTGCAGAAATCTTCAGGTAACATGAAAATAGCTCTCAGCAACTCAAAAAATAATTGTCACTTCATTTGCCTTTGCAAAAAAAAAAAAAAAGCAGCAGAAGGAAAAAAGGAAACTGTACAAGGAAAAAGAAAAAAATAGTGATAGGCTGATTTAACAAGTAATACAATGTAATAATAATCTTTCCATTGAGATGGATTTCATGTCCAATTAATTCAAGGTCAATTTTCATAAATTCAACATTTCTAAGAAAAAATGTGAGCTATTCTGTCTTCCATTAAAGTGAGTGATTATAACTTTCTCTTCTACTGACAAGTCATAGTTATATTATGTGTCATGACATGTAACTGACAGTGAAATAATGTCAGATAATTTTATAAAAAGTATAGCTGAGAGATGTGTAATTAGCTGGTGGCATTGCAACTGAGCTCCAGCCTAGGTGTTTTGTGAAAGTCTAGTCCAGACTAAGTTCATTTACAAGGAGAATGAGAATTCCCCGGACACTTTATTTCCCAACTTGTTTATAATTAAGCTGGCAAGACATGTTTCTTCTGCTACACATATTTTTGAAGCCATATCTTTAAGCAATAAAAAACCGAAGCATTATGGCTACTGGAACAAACTTATTTGTGAGCTCTTTTAGCTAAAAATTATTATTAATTTGTGTTATCTGACTTTTTGGCGTCATAGAACACTTGAGCTAGCTATGGAAGCAGCCTCCTGAAAGTGTCAAGAATCCATATCCCCGGTGGACAGAAGAAAGGGACACATGCTGTGTGACTGAGCAGTTTTAGGCACAGACAGGGAGGGTTTGCCATGGAGCCAGCATGGCTTCAGCCACAGGTGAAGCAGGGCAGGCAGCTGTGGCCAGACTGAATTTCAGTGGTGTCCCCATGCTGGGCAGAATGGTGTTGGCAGGGCCTGACAGCCTGAGAGACCTGGCAGGGGAAAGCAGCTTGGAAGGGGAGTGTTCTGGATGAGCGGGCCTGCGGGCATCCATCTGGAGCTTCACATAAAGTCCTTCTGACCTTCTTCCACCGCAAGGCAAAAGACACACTGTCACTTCCAGGAAGTGTGCCTTCTGCCTGAGCTAGACAAGCACTTTTTCTTTTTTTGACTTGCCTGTTTTATCAGAATTCACAAAGTCCGATAATAAAAATTGAATTTATTGAACATGGGCCTCACTTATGTGAGGTAGCAATCTCAGAAAAGATGGAACTCATTCTGCTGAAATCATACCTCTTGAAATCTAGCAGATTTAAATCAGTGGTATGTATACATTGCAAAAACTAATAAACCATCAATAAAGAAAATATTACAGTTTTTGAACCATGACTAGATCTACAGCTACTTATGACTGCCGTACAAAAATGCTAAATGCCACACACCAAGAGCCAGCTGATGGCTTAATATTAACATTTACCAAAACACCCTCAGAACAGGCTTGAGTTTCTTCAGCATCAAAATGATGGGAATATTTGCTAGTTGTGGCTTACTCATTCATTGAAAGGCTGGCTGTTCTGCCAGGAGATACGTCACCCCAAACTCAAAGAAAGGTTATAATTTCAAACTCTTTTATTGATTCCAGTGTGATTGTAACAGTTTGTACTGGAATTCTGAAAAATCTTGAAACTGGTAAAGAAATTCATACTCCATGATGCAGCTGATGGCCTGCTTGAGGTCTGTATTGTCTGCAGTAATAAGGCTCTCCCTCTTTCCCTCATTTGTACCTTTCCTGATGCAGAATATTTATACTGCATGGGGCAGATCAATGCATCTTTGCATGAGGTCCCTCTCTGAGCTGAAAACTTCCCTGCTGCTGGTACCCTACAGGAACACCACAGTTTCAGCCTTATTTCATCCAGGGAGAAAAGTATGAAAGAAATTTATTTTTCGCCTCACTCCTTTGCCTCCTCATCAGCTGAGCTGTCACAGGAAGACTTCTGCAACCCTGTCTTTTGCCTGCATTGTTAAGCTCTGTTCTGCTGCCATGGCCCTTCCTTTATCCTGAGCACTGCCAGTCAAAAGGGACCACAACCCATTGAACTGCAAACCGGAGCTGCTTGATTACACCAGTGGTCACAACAGACACCCCATCTGATCTCAGCTGTAAAGACGAGAAGAACTCTAGTGATCCACTAAGTATTCCTACTCCCTTAGGTCTGCCTCTGACCACCCATGCCCTGTCCACCATTTTAGTACAAGCTTGTTGATAGTCCTTGTGGGTTTTTTTTTCCTTGCAGACTCTTTCTACCAGATTTCTATGGCGACAAGTACTTCTGATGAAGATTTAATACACCATGCTGTGAACAGTACTGGGAGCTGGGTATGATGCATGCCTCTATAAAAGAGAGACTCCTCTACACATATCAATAGAATTTGAATAGTAAATCAAATCCCATTTCAGTAAACCAGTGATTTATTATTTAAAATGCATAATGCATACTATTGATATTACCATAATTTTTCTTTATGCTTAAAATTAAACGTGAATCTGGTATATTGTATTATGAGTCTGAAATAGTCATGGTATAGACATGGTATAGAAGACTTGTAAGTCTGTTACTTTTGATTTATAAAGCATTTTGTATAGCAACAAAAGCACCACCAAAAAATCTGAAACTGTTACACCTCAGAGATAATGACTGAGAGAAGAAATTGTGGTTTTGTCTAAATAGATCAATAAGCTTACATCGGGTCAAATTATATCTGTGTCTCCTTTCAGTTAGAAAGAGAAATCCTAAATAAACCCTAGCACACTAATGGATAGTGTAGAGAAACGGAAAACCACAGATCATACAATAGATTTAAATGTCAAGGTCTTAGACACATTTCTTTACTATTTCTGAGAGTTTGGCTCCAGCATTTAAAAGTACCAACTTCATTTTCTTCTGCCTAACTCACACAACCTTTTAACATCAATAAAGTTTCAGTGGCTTAAAGGAGGAACTCGGTTCTAGCTTTTATCAGAAATAATGAATAAATAAATAATGAAACTTCTATTCATTGTGTTCACTCTGTTTCTGCTAATGAGGAAATGAAAGTTTTGTTGCAGAATGGTAAGTTCTTTCTGAGTGATAGCAGTTTGCACTGTACTTGTTCATGGATGACCTGACAAGATTTCTGTGTGTTAATGAAATAATATATATATATACAGAGTAAAAGTGCATGCAAGAGAGAGTGTTTCCCCATATTTTGCAATTCTTTTCAAGAATAATTTGCACTATTTCATTCAACACAGGTCTGTAAATTCACTTTAACATTTATAATAGTGACTTATATGTGTGATGACAAAGGTTTATTCCAAGGAATGTCTTTGTAAAGACCTAATTTGCTCAAATAGTATAGACTTTCTCTATTATTCATATAACATAACCAAAACCGTAAAAAAATGTAACTAAATAAATGTAAAAAAAAAGTAGTTAATTCCAGCATCAAGAAAGACATTGAGGTGCTGGAGCGAGTCCAGAGAAAAGCAAGAAAGCTGATGAAGGGTCTGGAGTACAAGTCCTAGGAGGAGCAGCTGAGGGAGCTGGGCTTGTTTAGCCTGGAGAAAAGGAGGCTCAGGGGGGACCTTACCACTGTCTACAACCACCTGAAAGGAAGTTGTGGCCAGGTGGGGATCACTCTCTTCTCCCAGGTAACGAGTGACACACCCTCAGGATGTGCCAGGGGAGGTTCAGGCTGGACATCAGGAGGAATTTCTTCACAGAAATGGTTGTTAAACATTTGAATGTCCACCACCAGGTAGGTGGTTGAATCACCTTCCTGGAAGTGGTCAAGAAACAACTGGATGTGGTGCATAGTGCCATGGTCAGGTTGACAAGTCAATGTTGGGTCAAAGGTTGGACTTGATGTTCTCAGAGGTGTTTTCCTACCTAAATGATTCTGTGATTCTGTGGATCTAGGATCTACTTAGGTTATACAAAACACTCCTGTAATTCATAGTTCTTCCCTGGAGTTAAATACCATAACTTTATTACCGCAATGGAAGTAAAAGTGAATCATAAGAAGAAAAAAAGAGAATTAACCTGAAATGAATGAACTCATATCTTCCTGTGCATTTCTTTTTGCCTTCAACTCTGTCTAGATGGAACACTTAATGAAGAGCAGGTTGTGACCTGCAGTTATTACTCTATTATTAGTAAATTTAATATTGCTATACTATTTCCTGCTTTTTGGTGTTGCTCTGTTTATTTTCTCCTGATATTTAAATCGGTAGACCTAGGACTGCCTTTTTATCCAGCATTTTAGAGTCTTAGTACTTAATGCTAACTTTACAAAATTATATTACTTTTTAAAATTATGTCAATTCATCTGGTTACCTGAATTTTAATTATTACAAAATAGAAGTGTTGTGTCACCTTGTACTGGTGAAGACAAAAAGAACCATAAGGGCAAACTCCTTCACAAGTGAACAAAGAAAACATGTCTCTCCATCGTCCCCTCCATCCCTGAAAGACATTAAAAATATCTCATCCTGAATGTCTTCTGTAAACATGTGAAGGAAAATAAGGTCATCAGGACTAGTCAAATGGATTCACCAAGGGGGAATCATGCCTGACCATTCCGATAGACTTCTGTGATGGAATGACATGGCTGATGAGGGTAGAGCAGTGGATGTCAAGGCTTTTGACACAGTTTCCTATAAGGTCCTCATAGGAAAGCTCAGGAAGTGTGGGTTACATGAGTGGACAGGGAAGTGGGTTTGCCAAAGCCAGTGACATCGTGGGCTGCATCAGGAAGACTGTGGCCAGCAGATCAAGGAAGGAGATCTTGCCCCTCTACTCCACTCTGGTAAAGCCACATCTGGAGTTCTGTGTCCAGGTCTGGGCTCTATACAAGAGAGATATGGGAGCTTCCGGAGAGGGTTCAGAGGAAGGCTGCAAAGCTGATGAGGGATCTGGAGCATCTCTCCTGTTAGGAGATATTGAGGTAGCTGGGACTGCTTAGCCTGGAGGAAGGATGACTGAGAGGTGATCTTATCTATATGCATACAATTGACCCTGAAACAAGCTCAGGTAGTTGGAGCACAGTGCTCCTAAATTGGGTTTGTGGGTTTGTGGGTTTGATCTCTGTAGGGGCCATTCACTTAAGAGGTGGACTTGATGATCCTTGGAGGTCTCTTCTAACTCAGAATATCCTGTGATTCTGAAACATCTTAGGGATGGGTGTCAAGAGGATAGGGCCAGACACTTTTTAGTGGTGTCCAGTGACAGGACAATAGGCACAAAATGAAACAGAGGAAGTTCCATATGAATATGAGAAAATTATTTACTTTGAGTGTGCCAGATCACTGGAAGAGGCTGCCCAGAGAGGCCATGGAGTCTTCTTCTCTGGATATATTCAAAACCTGCCTGGATGGGGTCCTGTGCTACCTGTTCCAGGAGAATGTGCTTTAGTGGGGGGGCTGGACTAGATGATCCCCAGAGGCTCCTTCCAACCACAACCATTCAGTGAATTTGTGAAACCATTTTACTCAAGTAAATTCTCAGAAGTGAAGAGGGAGCTTCAATAGGACTTAGATGACTAACTATTCCTAATGCTTTTGACCATTTATTTCAATGAAGCTAATTTCTGCACTATTAAACAAGATATCTTCAAGAGACAAAGTATTCAAAGCAGACCAGCAAAGGAAATTTAAAGATTGTTGACAATGAGCTTTAACATTTCCTTCTAAATTTTAAACACTAAGCTTACATGCCAAGATCTTCTTACAGCTTTTTTATCCTGACTTTGAGGTGGTCCAATTTAAAAAGCATGTAGATTATTTTCTGCCTTCCAAAAATGTAGTCATGAAATGTGTTTTTCTTTCAATAATTCAATGGGCATGGGATGTGTACACTCTTGGGGACAAAGAAATAATGCCAAATAAGGTGGCTGATTATCCTATGTTCTGCTCATAGCTAAATTGACCATAGCTAATTTCATTTTCACATGATTGGCAAGAGGGTAGGTGTTTCGAACCAATGTGTTAAATGTTCCACTTCATAAATTGGAAACATGCCTGGTGCAGCTGATTGTGCCAGCTGGCTGATCTTCAGCATAGGGCATGTGTTCACTCTTTGTCTCATGGCATTGAATTAGTCAAATGTCTGTTGTCCCCTTTTGAGGCAAAATGAATAAGAAGTGTGATTAAAGAACTACTTTATTTCACTGATCTTTCCCTCAAAGACAGACAATTATCCTATGCCAGAGGATAAATTTCTGCCCTTGGTTAACCTGTACGTTATCAACCCAATTAAAAACTAAATTATGAAAAAATTTTTGGTGGCAATGCATTTGCCTTCATTTCCACAACTGGAAATTTGAATGTCCATGTATGTCACAGATGAATATGAGTACCATAATTTGAATCCTCAGCTACTTATTTAATAATAATACTGAAAGATAGGAAATTGCACTTAAACATAAGAATATGAAACCTTTTTCTCTTTCAGTATGAGTGTGTTCAAATACTGAAACAGGTTTCTGAGAGGTTGTGGAGTCTCCATCTTCTTAAATACTCAAAACCCAACTGGATAAAATCCTGAGCAACCTGTTGTGGTTGACCTTGCTTGAGAAGAGCTCTTGAACTGAACAATCTCCAGAGGTAATTTCAAAGATTAATTATTCTGTGTTTCTGTGGTTTTGTGATACTGAACAAGACTTCAAGAAAGAGAAAGGGAGAATTATTAATTTTATTTCATGATTGAACTATTTTTTTGTTATTTTTGTGGTTTTCTTTCTCAGAAAATGTTAGTAGCTGAAATCTGAGCTGCACAGGTTTGTGTTTTTACAAGTGTTTGTATCTTTATGAGTACTGCATTTTAGACTCTCAATATATGTTGTGTAAAAACTGGAATTTGCTAGGAAAATAAAATACAGGTTGAAATGTTTTACAGTATTTTATGGATCAAAATTAAATAGATACTTTAGCAACTAGTATTCTTTATACCACTTAGTTTAGAGCTTTCCATGTATTCAATAAGCAAAGCATGGTGTAGGAAGACTGGCCCATGAAAAACAGTTTAATTGGGTAGCCCAGAAGATTGTTTTGTTTCTTAATAACAGCCACTTCTATTTGTGTTTTCTCTGTATCAAAGTTGTTATACTGACCTAAAGAATGTCTGTTTATGTCTGCATGAAAATGGCAAAAGAATGAGGTGGGAAGCCGGTGAGTGTTTGAGTAAACATGAATAATAGTTATTGAGAGCCTAAGTGGAGTCATCAGATATGCACATCTATGAGGCACCAACTGTTAAACAGCATGCTCTGATTAGGTGCTGTTATTCCAAGCTCTTACACAACTAGGTGCTAGGGAGAGTGGGATCGTTTGGCAATAATGCCCCTGGTGTTACGCAGCACTGACAGAATCGGTGTTTCAGCTACTGGTGCAGAATATTACTTAAAGGTATGAAACCAGGGTATGGTAGTTCGCAGGGTACTTCTGTAATTTTTCTGATCCACAAAGGAGCCTTTCCAATCACCACTACAAGAGCGACTCAGTTTTTGCTGCTGGATTGGCTATGGTGCAAGAGGCCTGTGCCAGGGTGAAAGAATCCTTCTTCACAGCAGTCACCCTGCTGTTGCTGCACACCATTCGTGCCATGCTGTTGTAGCAGGATGCTCTCCTGCCTAAGCAGGGATACAGCAGCTTGAAGTTGATCTTATTCCTTCACTTTAAGGGTGGGTAGTCACACTTGTTTACAAGTTATCAGTGGGGCTTGAGCAAGGAGGATCTGCTGGTTGGTGGAGCAAGGAAGACCTGCTGATCAGTGATAAGAACAAGCAAAGAGGGTCTTTCTGCTGGTTTTAGGATTGAAGAATGCCAAGACAAGCCTGACCAAATATCAGACCCACCACGAAGACATGCAAGACAGGTGCTCCCTGACTGAGCCTGGCAGCAGCAAGAGTGTGCAAGCCCTGGTAGAGAGGGGAGAGTCAGAATGAACCAAAGAGCTGCTGATACCTTTTTCAGCACAAAGCGTATTCTGCTGAGTAAACCTGACAAAACATAATCTAAAAACCGCATATGGCTGACAATCACTTTATACTATAAAAGT
>VYZT01034619.1:15954-26241 GCA_013400735.1 Pomatostomus ruficeps | reverse complement strand
TCCATAAAAGTGGTATACGGGGGGTACGCCGGGGGCTCCAACGGAGGTGTACACCAGGATCTTATTAAACCAAGGTAATACCCTTTTCCTATACTGCTGTGTCTGCCTCTTATTTTTACCAGCAATTAAGGCATCACTAGCACATGTTCAGCTACCTGCCAACCACAGACCCCAGGCCTCCTCCAGCCTGCATTCCCAGCCGGCAGCCTGCGGACTAACAGCTACGGGTCTCTGGAGCCCTAGAGAGCTTCACAGGACTGGCATTCCTCTCCCTTTGCACCAGATTATTGAAGTAGGTTAAAAGAGTATTTTTTTCAGTGAGGACTTCTGTTCTAGGTTTCACTAAGACAACTGTGTTTACAATAGGTGATTTGTATGTTTGCTGAAAGAAAAGACAAACTTTCTAATACCCTGTGAAGGATGGTTAATAGATTATTTGCGAAAATACACTCAATACAGAAATGACATACCAGTCAGTGATGTGAAAACCACCAGTTTTACCCTTTGCCCTAACACAAGTAACTCCATTTGAAAAGGTTGAACCACCTAGATTAAAATAAAATGTCCTGATAGATGATTCTTTTTCCTATGAAATTATCTGCCACATTTCTTTCACTCTTCAAGAAAAGAAACTCCAAACAATCAATCAAATATAAACCAATCACAAACTGCACACCATACTGCACTGAGTACCCCAAGCATCTCCTGTTCCTTTAGCTTTATTGATGCCTTAAAGATCTAGAAATAAACAGCACATTTTTGAGACAATATTAGTATAGGAGGTAAACAAAGGCTGGTCTTTATTGAAGGCCTCCAAAGGGCAGGTATGGAAAAATGCCCATCCCACACAGGGTGAATACAGTTTTATAAGTTTAGCAAATTAGCATAAATGAATCCCCAATTAGAAGCACAGCTATGAGGTAATTCCCCTTGTTTTTACCCTTTTCTGAATCCCCTTCCCCACTTAGATAGGAACTAAATTTTGTTTATGAAAGTGGATCTTAGAGAGCTGGTTTCAACCTTGGCTCCCAGGAAGAACCAAGACAGGATAAGGACCTGGGACCCAGAGGGCTCGGAGCCTCTGGAATGTGTTTTGTCTTTCTGCTTGTCAAGCTAGGGAAAAGTACTGGAGCTAGCCAAGAACTATGTAACTATACAACAATAGTCTACAGAGCTACAAATATAAACATATAGATTTAGATATATATGAGGGAAATATAAAAGCAAAAATCATTCTGGCATCATTATGGTAAACGTAACCATTTTCATACCAGCCAGTTAAATACTGTAACTAGAGTACATAAAAAGCTTTTGAATCAGTATATGGAAGGCAGAAGCACTTCATATAGACTGAACATATTTTTAAAAACAAAATCTAAATACTAGCCAAGGAGAATAGATCATTGGGAGCTCAGACGCATAGCTATAAAACAAAGTTATGCCTATAACCACGGACTTTGTTTTATGGAGATGACACAGGTAATTTTATTAGAGGACTTATAACATACTATGAACCAACACCTCAGTTCCCACTATTAACACTCAATTACATCTTCAAGCCATTTTTAATGGCCAAAACCTGTTACTTTCCCTTTCTTATACTATAAACTCTGGTACAAGTATTAAAGCGTTTATGACCAAAACTTACGCACACATACACCACTTCCTTTATCACAGATGACAAAAACTTCTGTTTTCCTCTCTGCCAGATACATGTGGTTTTCTGCCTTCGACATTACATCTTTTCCCATTTTATAAAATTTGGGAAGAAAACGTTCATAGTTTTTCAGAATATTGATTATTTTCAAATACGGGAAAAAGAAAAAAAACTGCTGACTCCAGCATAACCTTTTTTTCAGTAGGCTACAGATGGTCAGTCTGTTGATGTTGAGCTTACAACAAATTCAGCTGTGTCTGAAGAGTTACCATCCTTGGATCATAGCATGTAACCAAAAATACAACTATGCTGACACAAGAACTTTTGTGTATCTCAAACTTACAACTGTGCTGAGAACACAAGCCATTAAAAGCTGCTGAAATTTACAGCACTGCGTTGTTACAAGTCTCAGCCAAATAATCCAGTATTTCATCCTGAAATCAAGCAGTGGGAATCCTTATATGGCAATCTTTCACATGCAAAGCGATCCTAAAACTCGTCTTCATCTCAGTTGCCTGAAATATGTTTGTGATAAACAAACTCATAACCTGTGATTTGAGACCACATGAAGAATCTGTCTTCATCAGGTCACGAAAGTTGGTCACTGCACTGAAATCATGATCCTGTGTGCAGCCCTTCCCTGAATTCAAGAAATGCCAGTTTCTTCAGAATTCAATAAGGAGAAATAAATAATAAAGTAAGGACAAGCAGTGAAGATACTGAACACCTTCAAGCCCTATTAAAGACAGGAAATTTGACTCAGTGGCTCCAATCAAGCTCATGGCAGGAAATTTTAATACCTGAAATTTAAATCCACATACTCCACAGGAAGTATGGATACAACAGGTAACATAAAATCTGGATATCCCAGACCACACAAGTTCATAAGGTTATACTGTTTGATAACTGACCATCGGAATGCCCTGAAACAACGGCATTAAAAAACACTACACCAAACAGGTGAAACTGAACCAGCATAAACCCACAACTTTTTAAACACCGGAAGGTCTGTTGCATAGGACAGAATCACTACTTACATGGTAAATTATGCTATTGCTTTGTAGGACCATCTCTAATTCTGAGTTTACTGCAAATAAACCTTTTCTCAGTTTCACGTAGGTTTGCTAGCAAAGGGCGCTTTGGACACAAAACTGAAATTCTGTGAACTAGCCTGAGGTTTGCAAACCCCTAAGCCTTTCTCATCTCCACACCGCTACAGACCCAGCACACTGAAATCTCTACACATTTACTTGCCCACTACTGTCTCATGAAATGCCCTCTCAGGACTGTGCTCCTCACGCTAGAAGGGAATTTCAGAGTTGGAGCAACACAGGACAACCTTCAGTCAGAAAGCACATGGAAAGAGACAATACCATGAAGAGCTGCGTGTTCATCTTACTTCATTCACTCCTGTCTCACTTCAAAATCCAGACTTGGAGCTCAAATGAATGAAGCCACATTTCTGTCCTACTTACCTCCACTTCTTATTAAACAATAATTTTATGAAATTACATTAAATCTGTGATTTAGCACTAAGTATGTTTTATCCTCTAAAACAACTGTAAGGATGACACAGCTCACAGAAGAGCTTCCATGCCTTTCAGAAAGTCCAATGAACGATCTTCGTAGAAGTCACGGGGGAACTGCTATTACTATCACCCAGAATCAGCTCTGAGGAATTAGAAACATACTGGATTCTACATTTTTCCATTTACTAAATCTGACAGGAAAACAATACAATGAATATGGAAGAGCTATCAACTCCTTTGCAAATTGCAAATCAGTTGAAGTGGTTTAACACAGAGTGGTCAAAACAAAACAGGAGTGAACTAAATGCTAAACACAAACACAAATGTTGACATGATCCCACCTCACAGCTAACAGGCAATTTGACAAATCAGCTACTGTGCAGGTAGCTCAACTGCTCCTCACTATCCAAGGCTAATGTACCTTTGAAAACAGCTGGACTTTCCTGCAGAAGCTATCTAAATAGTTTTCATAAATGATGTATATTATAAATGATTGTAATAGTCCGCTGAACTATATAATTTGAACAATAACTTTCTGTAACTTAACTGTAAAACACATATAATCGGATCATTAAATTATTCTAGATTTTTCAATCAGAAATTTTGAGAAAATTTAGTTTTTAAATGGTGATTATAGAACAACTATTTTCTAAAAAGCACTGAAAAGGAAGAATGGGATTTTAATTAAAGAACGTAGTCTAAGGCAAGGTTAATTCTTTATTGTACCTCCTAAATTCTCTGAGATAAAAAGTAATTAACACTGACGTTCAATAATAAACAGAATATATAAATGTTATAAATATATAAAATGTTAACTAGAAAGACAAATTAATAATCCTTCGTGTATAGCCACATGTCCTTCCTAATGAAAAAACTACAATGTGCATCTCATCAGCAAAAATGGGAGGTAGGAAACTCTTCCATCATTAAATCTGTAATTTTACTGATATAATGAGGAAGGGAAACAGAAGAGAGACTCCATTTACTCGGTACATAAACAGTAAACACGATTTGAGTCATTAGGTGTAGTAGCAGCAACCAAAGTCTGAAGAAAATCTGAATACATTGTTCTTGCCTTACTTGCACTGTACTTGCACTCAGTCTTCAGTAAGAAGAAAATGAAAGAACTAAATAAATTGTTTACTCAGAGATGGTCTAAGAAGCTGAGATGTACTCAGCATACTGGGTCTATGGGTAATTAAATGACCTATAAAAAGTGTGCTAAATTTCTCTTTCCTCTCTTTGATGAATTAATAAAGTTAAAAATTATACAAATTGGCATTCTCATAGCATTGCTATGAATGTCATGCAGGAATTTAAAGAAGACAGGTTAGAAATAAATTAGATATTCAAAGTGGACGTCTGAATGCTAGAAATTAACCTTCCAAGTTTTACTAAATTTATATTGTAAAATGGGAAATTTCTTTATCAGATAGAATTTACAATATATTCCATCCACTACCTCTTGATTTTAGGACACTAGAACTGAAGTTCCTAACTAACCAACTTGTAATAGGGGAACAGGGTGAAAAGCTAACTTGTTTGCAACAGTGTGCAAACTCAAGCAATTTAAGGTGTAGTACCCTAGATACAGCCTGTGTCTTTTCTCACGCTTCCAAAGGGAAGTTACACTAAACTAGACACCATTATCCACCTACATACAGAAAAAAATATTGCCTTATCAATCTTATGTGGTATGATAAAAAATAGATATTACTAAACAACAGAAGTTACTACAATTAATTTCCAATCTGACAGGTTCACACGTCCATAGAGATGAATTTTGAAATGAAACGTAATGGTACTTATAAATATGTAGGGGCTGGGGCTGGTTGGGGTTTCTCTTTTTTCTTGGGGTTTTTTTTTTTGGAGGGGCAGGGGTGAGGGTGGAGTGGGTTGGTGGCTCTCTTTCCCAAAACTCATGACTGATAGAGAAAAATATCCGTTCTTTTTTACAATTCATAAGTACATGAGTATGCTGCAACCTCAGTTCCATCTAGGAAGAGCCCCAGTGGGAAAGAAAGAAAAATCTATATACAGCAATGCATTTTGTAAAAAGTGTTCACATACGAGCGAATAAGCTACATAAAATGTGAATATAGCCTTACAAATGAAAAAATGTAACATACAATGAGATCAGTTCAAAATGCATGCGTGTCTTACATAAGTTCATGCAGTACTTCAATACGTATACAGCTTACACGGTTTCAGCTACATGTGATACAGACTTAATTTACACATAAATATTTGTTTTCTTTTGATGAACAGAAATTGCATTTTAAATGTGTATCTACACACACAGACATAATCAGATACAGAACAGCCAATCTCCCCTACGATTTTTAACATCATATTGTCAAAACAGTAAGTTTGCTATATTGTAGTGCACAGAAAAAAAAAAGTGTGTAAATTTCAGTAACATTTATTCAAGTCCCATATGCATTATCAATGCATCTTAATGAACAAACTTTTAGGATTTTCTTTCCTTTTCGTATTTCAAATAGCACAGCACCCTCTGGTGCATCTGCTAGAAAGAAAATAACTAACAATAAACACCAGTCATTGCAATAAAAAGTCAACATAAAAAAAAAGAAAAAAGGAATCCTTAGAAACAAGAATTACCAAAAAAAATTAGAAAACCATCTTCAATTTCATTCTTTCTTATTAAAATCTTTTGTAATCGAAGAAATTATAACTACTGAATAAAAAATTTAAAAGAAAACTGCAGATGTGCTAATACAGCAGGGTTCTGGGAAAAAAAATTAAACATACATAAGTTTGAAACTAATCTTGTGTTCTTAATAGTAGTTCATTTTTATTACAAAATATTCTAAAGTGAAATAATCTTTAAATAAAAGAGATAAAGTAGTGGAACAAAATGTTACAACAAGCAACATATCTGCTCTTGGTCTTGAAGGAATAACAATTATTAGGACTAAAGCTACCGCACACTCAAACTGCTGAATTTCACACCAAAATAATCACATCTCCTTTAAAAGTCCCATGAGAAAAGAAATTTAAAAATGATTGTGTTATATGAAACACTTCAAACTCTGCTATGACATTGTAACTATTAAAGTATAAACACTAATATGAACATCAAACTATTAAAATACACCTAGTCACTGGGAAAATTATTTCCTACAAAAGTATATTTTTCTAATCACGGAAGTGGAGTTCACCATCTGCTTTAGGAAGCTCTTTTGTAAACCTCTGGAAGTTTCAACACAAGGCACAAGAAATGAAAGTGACACCTGTTTAAATCAGCCATCTGTCCCTAACAAACTAGATTTAGCCAAATCAGTGTATATATACTGATCCTTAAATTCCCAAAATATGGGTATGCATAGCATCTGTGAGAAAAGAGAAGTATTGTTTTGATTGACAACCAACTGTAGGCGAAATACATAAATAATAAACTTGTGGCTAATAGAAAAAAAGTCTTAAACATTAGTTATTAATTTTTAAAGACTCATTAATTTTTCAGCCTTAATTATTAGTTTTAAAAAAAGGCATTTTCGTCGATAATTTCAAAACATTCTTTTTGTATTCTAATACATTCATTTGACAAAGAGTTTGATTTTGAAATGGAACTCCAACTACAAGGACACTGCATTGCCACTGAAAGCTTATTTCTCATTCTGTATTTATAGAGCATTCACATGTCTTTTCAACTGACAATGATTTTTATAAACCATTTTAACAGTCATATATATTTTTTAAGCCTATTCATTTTTCAAGCATTCTGCATGACACATACCTGCAGATGGTAAGCTGTTGAAGACTGCAGGTAAAAAATACAACTAATATAGGCTATTTTAAGAGAGAAGAAAGCCTTTCAAAGTAAAGCTTGAAAATGAGAAACACTAGCTACAACACTAAAAGGAACTACAGTGATAAAGTACTATTGCATTTTAGATACTGGCTTATGTCTCAAGTAAGAAGAAAACAACAGCCTTACCTCTCAAAAGTTTAATGAATGGAAAGAAAGTGCAACATTTATTTCTGTAGGCAGTTTTTGATTAACAAACTACCCTATCAGGCAGGAACAAGAAATGGGATAGTACTAACAAAGCTGAACCTAATTATGGAATAAAGAACCATGACCTTAAAAACTTTATCAGCTTTTAACAGTATGTTTGATGCCCGTTTCATTTACCTACACTGACTTACTGAAAGGATTTCTCCAAAGTAGCACAGTGTAGGTTAGCTAGTAAGACAACAGAGCACATGATCCTGACTGTTTCATTTGGATACACTGAAACAAAATTAGATGGTCACACTCTGTAAGTCATTAAATCTATGCATTTTAAATAAATAAATAAAAACCACAAGCCATGTCATTTTCAAACACTGGTTAGCATCATAAACACCAACTATTTTGTTAGCTGTGGGCATTAGGGAACCAGAATGGGTAATGCAGATCTCATCTGTGGTCACTGCAGTATCTCGAGAGAATAAAGAGTCAATACTTTTCTCAGTAAAGTCCATAATACTAAAAGCAGTAGTTACACCTGCTTTATTATTTTCCAAACTGCAGTCACTGGCTAAGGACAATGCAGCTAAATAGTACGATAAAGGTCTTTGGTTTTAGAGAAAGTCATGTGCTTTTAATGTGATTTTTAAGAAACACCTGTAGTCACCCACAGCGCTAGAACAGAAACTTTGTCTCACACGCAGGCACACACTTCCCCTTGCTACCCAGGGGCCTGGATACATGTTCCGCAAAGACAGATTGCAACACCCAGGAACGACCCCGTTCTGAGCAGTATTCTGTCCTGCTCTAAGAGAGCTATTCAGGAAAGGTGGGGTGCAGAGCTGACATCTCTTTTCAACAACAGCAGATGCCAGGAATTAATTCAAAACCAACGCATCACAGAAACTAACAACAAATTCATAAAGACTTAGACGTGCCATGTAACTGGTAGCACACCAGAACTCACACTGAAAATTCTTAATGTACTTAGAACTTATTTACATCAGGACCTACAAAATTAGCATGCAGTGGTTTCCTCTTGAAATTAAAAAAATTTAAATATTATGATGTAGAGACTTTTGATCATTACCCAAAATAATTTATTTTCTACTGATGCCTGAGAGAAGGAGGCGACCTAGAACAGAGGCTAGACAAGATTAAGTGAATAAAATGAGTATTTATTGAAGAGCTTTCAACAGGTACACCTCGGGCAGACAAAAGCCCTCTCCAGGAGAGGCCACACCCAAGATGGACCCTGGGTCACCGGTTTTCTACATTTTTATAAGTTTCGATCAATTTACATATCAGGGTTAATTGTCCAATTATAGTTTCAGATGATGATGTAATTCACCCCAAGTCTGTCCCACCAGTTAGAGCTTTAGTTTCCATACTTTGGGGCCTGGAACAGTGAGGTGTCCTTGAGTCCAGGCCTAGAGAGGATTTGTTATGTCTGACTAGAATGGGAGAACAGGAGTTAACAGACTGTATGGAGTTTTGGAGCTACGCTAAAGTAATACAGAGTCTAAGAAATACAAAAGCTAAATCTTAAGGCATCATTACATTCTTGTGAACTATGAAATATTAAAACACATTAAAAAAAAAAACCAACAATGTGCCTTACCTCAAGGAATATCAGTATCAACAATGAACTAACTACCTAGCAGATTTTGTATTTAATACCTGCTTGAAAAAACTGCCCCAGTCACATTCATTGGTAGTTCCAATGTGAGACAAATCCCGTGTTTTACACTTGATATCTAAAGATATAAAATTGAAAAAGGTGGATACACAATTAAATGTAGGGTTTCGATTAAAAACAAGAGCATTATTCTTTTCCTAATTAGTTTGTTAAATAAATAAGAAAATAAATAAATCACCACTTCAGAAAGAAAAAGGCCTGCCAAAACAACACGATTTGACAAGTCAAAGGGGAGAGTGCAACTGGATATGGAAATGTTAAGATGTTAAATGTTTCATTGCCATAAAAGATGCCAAAAATTCACTCCATCGTAAGAATTCAAAAAGTATATGAAGTATGATTTGACATCAATGACAACACAAATCTTTAGATCTTAATAAGCAATCAAAAAAAGGACGAAGAGAGCATGCATTTTGGACTGGAAATAAGAAGCAATCCATACTCACTAATAACATGAGTCCTACTACATCTCTTTGAGAGGTAAATAGCTGCCCCTTCCCTCTTTCACAAAAGTACTCTCGAAAAGCAGTTCCAATAAAAAAAATCATACAGACTTCTTTATAATACTATTTTTTTTCTCCTTTCTTTGCTGCTCAGCACTGAAACCTGCAGTCAGTTATCTTGAATTTCCTTGATCGCAGAGAGTTTAAGGAAACAAATGGATTCTCTCCACATGAACATAACTCACTGTGTAATAAACTAGACCTACACATGCACTGTTCCATGCTACACTGTCAATATGAAAGCATAATTTAAAAACAATTCCCTGCAGAAGGAGTGCAATAAGAAAAAAACAACCTGCTACTCTGTGTGTGTATTTGTGGGGGTATTGAATAAACAACACCCCACTTCACAATACCAATAAGATACAGCTTGCACGAAAACAAACCGCAACATTAATTATGAATAAAAGAAAAAATTACCAGAGAAAGCACAAAAAAAAAGGGGGGGAGGAGGTGTGTTGATATGATCGATAGCACGAGAGTATCATTAAAAGATACAGCAAGTTCACGAAAACCTGCAACATTTCGTAGACACGTCAAATCAGAACAAGGGCCCTGTACGTGAAAGGGGGAAATCAGCCCCTACTCTTGCTGTCCTGCAGGATCCGTCTCCGGCTGCATCCTTCCTCCCAACCCTACGGCTTTTTTCAGGTTTAAAGCCAGTAACCTTTGCCTGCGGCCGCAGCGCGTCCCCCGATTTCTCCATCTCCCGACCCGTACAAACGAGACCCAACTCAGACGCACACCCACCGCATCCCAGCGATTGTCCTGGAGGTCCCGCAGCGTGCCTGTGTCCCCGGCATCGCCCAGCCTCTCCTCCTCCTCCTCGTCCTCCTCCTCAGCCCGCACGGCGGCCGGCCCCGCTCCCCGCCCGACACCCCCGTCCCTGCCCGCCGCCCCTCTCCCCCCGACCGCGCAGCGCT
>VYZT01034619.1:0-10033 GCA_013400735.1 Pomatostomus ruficeps | reverse complement strand
TCACAGAGAACTGTCTTTTGTAGGAGGGACCCCATTGCAAAAGCAGAGGAAAAAACTCCTCTCCCTAAGCAGGGGAAGAAGATCTTAGAAACGGACTGACCTGAACCCCCACACCCTGCCCGCCTTGCACTGTAGGTGGGAGGGAGGGAGGGGTGGGGAGTGGAAAGAAGGGTGTCTTTTAAAGGTTTATTTTATTTCTCATATCCTCCTTCTAACTCAGGTAGTAATAAATTTCACTTGCAACTTTAAGCTGAGCCTAGTTTGTCCTTGGAATGTTTTCTCTCAGTTCCTTATCTCAACTCATAGACCTCTGAGTTAATTCCCTCAGTTTTTTTTTTCCCCTCTCCTTCCCTCATCTGCCCAACTGTGACAGGGGAGGGAACGAGTGAGCGGCTGCTGTAGGTGCCTGGCACTTAGCCAGGATCAAAACCACAACAGTTTCCCACATAGAAAATACTTAATTTTCTTAAATTATGTTTTATCCTTACTGCTGGTCCTCTCGTCAGGGGCTGATGAGACATCACTGGTAGACCATCAGTTTGGTATCTTCCTCGTACTATGAGGTCTCTGTCCATGCAGTTTTACAAGAAGTATCCTTTCCTGGATTCCTGTAGGTTCCTGTGTGGCACCCTGTTGATAATTCCGAGACACAAGTCATGGGCAGTACCATCATTTGCAGGAATGAGGAACGGGCAAGATTGCAAGAGCTGATCATAAAGAGCATATGTAAAACTGGTGGCACTTGGCCTTTTCTGTGCATGAAAAGCACTGCATGGTGTGGCATAAGCTGTACATACTGAGAGCTTTCTGCTGCTACGTCTATGCTTGCTGCACACTGGTGGACTTAAGTGGGTGCAGCCTGATCACTGAGTTGAGGCTTTTGCATCTGCAATAGCAAATGAAATATGTGCACTCATGGAATGCACCTGCCATTGGTTACGTTGGAAAGTGTTTTGAAAAGCTGTATGAAGTTTGTATGTACCAAGATGGCATCATGAAGAGAATCAAAGCATGATGACTGAGGGTAATAGGTTTGCCTTGACAGTGTATGAGCTTTAGTATGAACTAAAATGCTGTAGTAGCCCATCCATGGATAATTCAGAAACTTGACATGTTAATCAATGTTTTCAATGTAATTAGGAACTTAGAGGTAAAAAGGGAGGGTTTAGAAACTTTGGAAGAAGGAGTAGGTAACTCAGGAAGAGTACAAGGATGTCATTAGCACATGTAGAGAGAAAATTAGAAAGGCAAAAGCTCAACTAGAACTCAATCTGGCCACTGCTGTGAAAGATAATAAGAAGTGGTTTTATAAATACATCAACAAAAGGAAGGCCAAAGGAAATCTCCATCCTTTATTGGGCATGGAGGAGAACATTGTCACCACAGATGAGGAAAAGGCTGAGGTACTTAATGTCTTCTTTGCCTCAGTCTTTAACAGTAAGACTGTTATCCTCAGCGCAACCAGCCCCGTGACCTGGGGTACAGGGAGCAGAATAGATCTCCTGCAATACAGGATGAAGTACCGAGCCATTGAGACCCTCAGAAGTCTATGGGATTGGATGGGATTCATTCAAGGGTACTGAGGGAGCTGTTGGAAGACCTCACCAAGAAAGTCTCCACCATTAATCCTGACTAACTGGGAAAATCCCAGACCTGGAGGCTGGCCAATGTGATGCTCATCTACCAGAAGGATCAGAAGGAGGATCTGGGGAACTACAGGCTGGTCAGTCTGACCTTAGTGCTGGGAAGTGTTATGGAACAGATTATCATAATTGTGACCACTCAGTATGTACAGGACCACCAGGGAATCAGGCCCAGGTAGCAGGGATTTAGAAAATGTGGGTCCTACTTGGTCAGCCCGATGCTCTTTTATGGCCAGGTGACCTGCTTAATGGATGAGGGAAGAGCTGTGGATATTGTCTACCCAAATTTCAGCAAAACCTTTGATACTGCCTCCCATGGCATTTTTCTGGAAAAGCTGGCAGCCCTTGTCTTGGACTGGTACACTGTTCGCTGGGTTAAAATCTGG
This sequence comes from Pomatostomus ruficeps, assembly GCA_013400735.1. Classification (NCBI taxonomy): domain Eukaryota; kingdom Metazoa; phylum Chordata; class Aves; order Passeriformes; family Timaliidae; genus Pomatostomus; species Pomatostomus ruficeps. The sequence goes on along the minus strand of VYZT01034619.1, from coordinate 8,004 downwards.
CTGCGTGGCCAGGCCCAGAGAGTGGTGGTGGATGGAGTTACATCCAGCTGGTGGCCAGTCACATTCCCCAGGGCTCAGTACTGCGGACAGTTCTATTTAATATCTTCATCAATGACCTGTACAAGGGTGTCAGGTATACCCTTGCTAAGTTTGTGAACAGCATGAAGTTGAGTGGGAGAGTTCATCTGCTGGAGAGTAGGAAGGCTTTGCAGAGGGATCTGGACAGGCTGGATCATGGGCCAAAGTTTCCAGGTCCTGCCCTTGGGTCACAACAACCCCAGGCAGTGCCACAGGATGGGGCAGGCAGAGTGGCTGGAAAGCTGCCCAGAGGAAAAGCACCTGGGGGTGCTGGTGACAGCGGCTGAACATGAGCCAGGGTGTGCCCAGGTGGCCAAGAAGGCCAATGGCATCCTGGCCTGTACGAGCAACAGTGTGGCCAGCAGGACCAGGACAGGGATTGTCCCCCTGTACTTGGCCAGTTCTGGGCCCCTCACTCCAAGAAGGACATGGAGATGCTGGAGCATGTCCAGAGAAGGGCAATGGAGCTGGTGAAGGGTCTGGAGCACAAGTCCTATGAGAAGCAGCTGAGGAAGCTGGGGTTGTTGAGCCTGGAGAAAAGGAGGCTTGGAGAGGCCTTACCACTCTCTACAACTGCCTGAAAGAAGGGTGTAGCCAGGTGGGGTCTGGCCTCTTCTCCCAGGCAACCAGTGACAGGACAAGAGGAAAGGGCCTCAAGCTGTGCCAAGGGAGGTTCGGGTTGGATATCAGGGGATTTCTTCACTGAGAGGGTTGTTAAGCATTGGAATGGGCTGCCCAGGGAGTTGTAGAGTCACCATTCCTGGAGAGTTTCAAGAAATTACTGGGTGTGGCACTAAATGTTATGGTTGAGTTGACAAGGTAGTGATGGGTCAAAGGCTGGACTTGATGATCTTAGAAATCTTTTCCAACCTAAATGATTCTGTGCTCATGTGACTTAAAGTTGCTTAGAGTTTGGCTCACTGTGTTTTTAATAAACAAATATAACACACAGAAGTGTCAGTAATTATTTTTTAAATAATATTGAGAGGTGTTCCTAGGGCACCTTTACCTGTATAATGAGTAAAAATAACCCAGTATAAGACATTTTTCATTCTTCAGTATCCAATACCATAAATATAAAATACACTTAGTAGGCATATATTATGCCACATTGTAGATGAAATAAAGAAATGCAGATTTGTTTTATTGCCATGCAAGATCTTAATTATAGAAGCCACTGAGAATCTGTACTTCTTTTCAGAAAATTACAAAAATTTTCAGCCCTAATCCTAAAAGAAATTCCTTTGATTATGTTAAATTCAGGGGTTTTAGTTGTTTAACTATAGTTGGGATAGTCATTTAAACAATTTCTACAAAAGTAATTTTGCTCCAACTTTTTAATGTCAGGGAATGGTGCCAGATTGATGACTTCTGTAGGTGTGACAATGTCAGACATTCCTGAGTCCAAGCAGTGGTGGTTGTACGTATACCAGAGAAGTTCTCAGCTGTCTGTCTGGCCGTAGATGAGGTTTTAAAAGTTCTTCTTTATGCTCAAAGACAATGGCAGAAAATTCTTTGGATGGATGGATGGATGGAACTATCCTCTTGATCTGTTCTGATTAAATCAATCCACTCCAGAGAGTGACAAAGGATAAAGTAATTAATTGTCACTTTCTGCACTCTGGTGTCCGGCAGAGTTAGTACAAGTCCTTGCCTTCATCGCTGTGTGACTGGACTTCGTAACTTCTGTGAAGACCAAGTGAGCATTGTCCTTTCCAGAAAAACTTTCAGACACCTGAAGTAGTAAATGAATGCAACACACAGTACTGTTTGTGAGAACTCTACTGCCTACTCCATGAGTGGGTGATACTGCAGATGAAATTTAAGAATCTAGTAGAGACCTTCTCTAATACAAATATCCACCCAGAAGAACATATGCCTAGTAGATCTTAATTTAAATTTAGCATACAATTATAAACCAAATCATCCACTTATTTATATAGATTTGGCTTCTTTGCTGAAGTCAAATGGGGATACTTTAGCACTGGCTGGGCTAGAGTAGACTAGTCTAGGGTCTTGTAGTAGGCTTGGCATCTGTAAACAACAGCCTTTGTTTGTGATATAAGGCTTTTTATGTTGAGTCAGTGATCCAAACACATACAATGTTATGAAAAACAAATTTGGAGTGGGAGTTGTGGTATACAGTCAAGGGCATTATAGCCTTCTTTTGGTAAAAATATGTACAGTTTTGCACTACACTTTTTTACCCATTGCAGTAAGCCTAGAGAAAACATTTAAACATTTATTCAAGCCTCTTATGTACATTTTCATTTCTTTCCCAATTTGTACAATCAAATCTGTCAAATTCAAAACCTGTTACATACTAAAGCTTAAAATCTGTTGCTATTTTGGGATTTACTTTTTTTATTTTTGGTAGCCTCTAAAATTAAAATAATGTAAAAAGACTCAAAAAGTGTACATCCCATTCCAAATAAGCAGAGTCCCATTTACTTGACTGTGGCTATGTGGGGTTCTCCAGCTCATTTTCACAGTCTGTGGTACCTCTCCGGGAGGCTGGTCCCACAACGAAACAATGCTGTCTGTGCGCATGGGTGGTGGCTGCAGGGCTGTGAAATGGAGGCAGACGTGTCTGTCCCAGTAATGGTGGTCCAAGCAATGCGGGCTGCAAGTGCTCAAAAGGCCTGCCCCAGGAGGCTGACAGGGGGACCTGGGACTTGAGCTGCGCAACCACAACAAGCCGAGTGCTTGTTTAAAGCAGCAGGAGGCAGGAAGAGCAGAAGTATTCTTTGCAAGAGCTTGATAATCAGGGCAGGTGTGACTGGTGCCACCAAGCCTGCTCCATAACCTTAGCATCACTCAGGGTGAAACAAGCTCCAGTTCTTTGAAAAACATGGGTGTGAAATCCTTCCATGCTAAGGGCATCACGTGAGCTTCCTTAGCAAGCTACCCCAGGCTGTGCAGGACCATCTTATGGGTAACTGTGGGCCAGGGTAAGCAGGGGCATCCTGTGAGTGCAGAGCTTCCTCACTGGCTGCTGGTCATGGGATTGCCAGGCAGGAGCATGGCATGGCAGCACAGCAGGTAAGTCAACACAGGGGAGCCCTGGACATCACATCCTCTGCAACAGCAACTAGGAAAGGCAAAATCCAAGACTAAAGGCAAAAAGATCACAAAAGGTGGCACAGACTGCCATTAGAAGACAGAGGCAGAAACAAATTTTGGGTTTCATCCCTCTTCAGGCTAAACCCTCTATTTTACCACTCAGGTGCTGTCTTGAGTTTTCTTAAAGCATGTGATCTGTAGAATGAAATACTACAGATCTACTCCACATGCCCTTGTACTTTCTAAATACAAATTCAGATCCTGTTCTTTCTTGGTGAGAGAATATTGACAGTAGCACGGTGTGTCCAGTCTTTGTTCCTGTGACTGTACTATGCTACCATTTGGTCTAACTGAGGTTCTAGCTCCAGAACTATGGAACCGTCAAAGCTGGTTGGCACCTCTGGAGCACACACAGTCCCACCCCTTCCCACAACAGGTCAGCCACAGCAGGTTGCTTAGGACTGTGTGTCTGATTAAGTTTGAGTATTTCTGGGGATGGAGACTTCACGATTTCTCTGAGCAGCCTGTTCACAGCCACCCCCATTCAGCCTTTGATCAGCCACCCTCACGGTAAAAAAATTTTCCTTTTCTTTTTAAATGGAATTTTGTGTATTTTGATTTTTGCTGTTTCTGTTGTCACTGGGGACCACTGAAAGGAGCCTGACTGTCTTTACCTGCTCATCAGATATTTATATATAGTGATAAGATCCCCTTGAGATTTCTCTGGGCTAAAGATTTGAAGCTTTCTCAGCCTTTCCTTCAGTGAGAAACGTTTCAATCTCTTTAGTATTGTGACCCTTTGCTGGACTCACTCCAGTCTGTTCATGTTGCACTTGTGCTGGGGAACTCAGGACTGTGCAAAGCACTCCAGATGTCTCTCATCAGGGCTGAGCAGAGAGTAAGGATGAAATCTCCATGGCTGCTGGCAACACTTCCTAATGCAGATAAGGAGGCTGTTGTCCTCTGCTGTAAATGCATGTTGCTGGCTCATGGTCTACTCATCCTCCAGGAGCTCAATGTTTGTTGGTCAAAGCTGTTTTCCATCTGGTCAGTGCTCAGCCTGTGGTGGTGTGGAGGGTTATTTCCCTTGAAGTGCAGGACTTGGCATTTTCCCCTGATGTCTCTGTTGATTCATTTCTCCAGCCTGTCCAGATCTGTCTGGATAGTAGCAGTCATCTCAGTGTTGTACCATCTGCAAATTTTCTAAGGTTGCACTCTTGTCCCACCACTTCTAGGCCCTTAATGAAATTGTTAAACTATAGTGGGCTCAGTCTCAATCTCTGTAGCATACCGGTAGTGACCTCCCCACACCAGCTGATGTTTGTGCAAGTCACTATAACCCTTTAAGCCTGGGACTGAGGTAAGGATGACAAGTCTGTAGTTTTCTGAATCCTCCTTTGTGCCCTTCTTGAAGATGGGGATGGCATTTGCTTTTTTCCAGTCTTCAGGAACCTCTTCCAGTTGCAGTCACCTTTCAAAGATACTTGAGAGTGGCCTTACAAGGACAAGGGCCAATTCTCTCAACACTCACATGTGCAACCTGTCAGGTCCTGTGGATGCATGAATATCCAGTCTATTTAAATGTCCTCTAACCTGCTCCTCTTCCACCAAGGATAAGTATTCATTGCCCTGGTCTTTCTCCCTGGTCTTAGTGAACTGGAATTGCTTTATCTCTAAAGACTGAGGTGAAGAAGGTATTGACTACCTTGGCCTTTCCCATCCCTTACTTCTAGATCCCTGACCATTCAGCAGTGAGCCCACATTTTCCCTTCTCTTCCTTTTCCCAACGATGTACCTGTAGAAAGCTTTCTTCTTCCCCCCATATCCATCATGAGAGTCTGCTTTCCTAACCCTTCATGAACACCTTTCCTAACATTAGGATTTGCCTAGTAATCCTTAATGATCAAGACCCAGCCACCTCATCACCCATCCCAAGGCAGAGAGCCATCCCAAGGCAGAAACCCACGCATCCCAACTGCTCTGTCACATAAAAGGCGATGTCCCCTCCTCACCTTCCCAGCCTGTCCTTCCTGCAGACCCTGCATCTGCCCATTGCAGTTCTCCAGTTTTGTGAGCTGTCCCAACATTCTCTCTGATCACCAAATCTTGTTTCAGGCCTTACAGTTATTGCATATTGGCACTTTTAAGCACTAACTAACTGTCGCTCTCATGATGACTAATGTATTTTTGTAATCTTTGTGAATCACAGAAATCCTATTGCACTTCAGTATTTGGACTGTATTTCACAAGAATCTAAATACAATATATGTGATAAAAGTGCACTCATACTTTACATCACTCTTAAGAAAAGTCAAGAGTATATTTTCTGAATTTAGACATCCCTGATACAGAATTTCATGTAAGGTTTTAGATGAATGCATTTTAAAATGACCGTGATTAAGTGGATGTATCACAAATTAGAAGTTATTTCAAGTAACTGTAGCATGTTTTATCTTTTATTTTTGGCAAGGTGTAGGGGGAACAGTAAGAGCTAGATTGTGCAAGTTGCTTACTGCCAAATTCAGTGTCTATTCAAATACAATGTTATCATCCAAAGGAGTACAAAGACAGTTTTGGAAGACAGGAGAACAGAAGCATGAAGAAATGTGAAGATTTTTCCAGGATCACACACTGAACCAACAGAAGATTAAAAAATTTGGATCCTCATATTCTGCATCTTGGTAAGAATATTTTACTTCACCGGTACCTATACAATTATTACACAAGTTCATAAGGCACAACTTAAACCCACGAATTTCATGACACTGTTATTATCTCTATGTCCATTCAGAGAGTACAATCTGTAAGTTGTGTTCGGTGGCTGCAGAGACACAAGAAGCAATTTTAGCATGCAGTCCAAAAAGCATACATTATAGTCTCACTATGGACAGAATGGAAGGAATTTGGCTAAAATGGGTGCAGGTCTTGTCCAGGAAATGGAAAGGGAATTGTGGTGGAAGAGTAGGTATTTTCCATTCAATACCAAAAAACATTTGTTGCAAAAGTGAGTATACAGTATCTACCAAAAGAAGAAGCTAGGGTCCTGGCTGCCCATGAAGCTCACAGGAAGTTGCCACAGGAGGGATTCACTGTCCCTTATGAAGGCCAGAACCATTTCACTTTCAGCCTAACCACTGTTCACAGTGTTGTGCTCTTAACTCATTCTGGTAGAGCAACAACATAGAAACAACATAGAATCACAGAATCATCTGGGTTGGAAAAGACCTCTTAAGAGCATAAAGTCCAACCATTAAACTCCACTGTCATGTTCACCACTACACTTGTCCCTAAGTGCCACCTCTATACACCTTCTAAATCCCTCCAGGGTTGGTAACTCCACCACTTCCCTGGGCAACCTGTTCCAATGCTTGGTCACTCTTTTTGTGAAGAAATTTTTCCTAATATCCAAACAAAACCTCCATTAGCACCCTTGAAACCATTTCCTTTTGTGCTGTCGCTTGTTACCTGGGAGAGGAGGCCAACCTCCACCTTGCTACAACCTCCTTTCAGGCAGTTGTAGAGAGTGATAACATCTCTTCTGAGCCTCCTTTCCTCCAGGCTAAACAGCCCCAGCTCCCTCAGCTACTCCTCAAACAACTTGTGCTCCATACTCTTCCCTTGCTCCATTACTTTCTCTGGACATGCCCCAGCACCTCTGTGTCCCTCTTGGAGTGAGGGACCCCGAACTGGACCTGAGGTGCAGCCTCACCAGCGTCAAGTACAGGGAGACAATCCCTGCCCTGGTCCTGCTGGCGACACTATTGCTAGTACAGGCCAGGATGCCATTGACCTTCTTGGCCACCTGGGCACACCCTGGCTCATGTTCAGCTGCTGTCACCAGCACTCCCAGGTCCTTTTCCTGTGGGCAGCTTTCCAGCCACTCTGCCCCATCCTGTGGCACTGCCTGGGGTTGTTGTGACTCCAGGGCAGGAGCCGGCACTCAAATGTGTTGAACCTCACACCACTGGCCTTGGTCCATTGATCCAGCCTATCCAGATCCCTCTGCAGAGCCTCCCTACTCTCCAGCAGATGAACACTCCCACCCAGCTTGAAGTCATTGACATAGTGCCAGAGAGTGCACTCAATTCCCCATCCAGATCATCAATAACAATATTAAGCAGAACTGGCCCCAGTACTGAGCCCTGAGGAACACCACTGGTGACTGGCCACCAGCTGAATGTAATTCCATCCACCACCATTCTCTGGGCCTGGCCGCCCAGCCAGTTTGCTTTCACAGTGTACAGTCCACCGATCTAGGTCAATTTCTCCAAGAGAATGCTGTTGGAAATGGTGTCAAAAGCTTTACTAAGTCCGGGTAGGCAACATCCACAGCCTTTCCCTCATCCAGGAAGCATGTCACTCTGTCATAGAAGGAGATGGGGTTGGTCAAGCAGCACCTGACTTTCACAAACCCATACTGACTGGCTCTGATTCCCCTGCTCTCAACTGCTCTGCAGTTGCCACATGATGAGACTCGGGATGGTCTATTCCCTGACCTTCCGTGGCACCAAGGTCAGGCTGACAGGCCTGTAGTTCCCTAGGTTCTCTTTCCAACTCTTCTTATAGATGGGAGTCACAGTTGTCAAATTCCAGAGAGCTAGGACCTTCCTAGGTAGCCAGTGCTGCCAAAAAATCATGGAAAATGGCTTAGCAATCACTTCCACAAGCTCCCTTAGTACCTCTGGTTGCATTCCATCTGGCCTTGTAGACCTGTGTGTGTCTAAGTGGTGTAGCAAGTCAGTGACGGTTGTAACAGAATCCCACCAGGATATCTGCTCTGTTGGCCTGCCCCCTGATTCTTACCCATAAACCTTCAACCCCATCATCACAATTATTAAGGTCTAGATAATCAAAACACTCCCT